>PVLA01016036.1:0-22419 GCA_004027455.1 Hydrochoerus hydrochaeris
ACAGTTTCATATATGTCCTCTCAGGAGTACATGCCCTGGTCTCCCTGGTCTTCCTCTGAAATGTAGGTGGAAAATTTTTTAACATCAAGACTCTTGCATGCTGCATTCACCTAAAACCAGCATCATATGGAGGGTACCAAGGTTTGTTGCCAGCCAGAGCAGTAGCCAGGTTTTTCTCTCTCTTGGCTATAGGGGTTAAATGCCTGGATACTTATCATTCTGAGCCTGATTCTGAAGAACAAATTCTCTATGCCATCAACATTCTAGAACCTAGTGCAGCTGTCACCACCATTCTGAACCAAGGTGCTCTCCAGCTTTCTCCTCAAATCAAAGGCTTTCACTTTTATACTCTTCAGTTTGCAAAGGATGGAGGCTTTCTTTTTCTTTTGATGACCTCAGGCCATCTTTCATATTCTTGTGATCCTTCTCAGCAATCAAGATCTCCTTAGCTCTCTCTTTGCAGTCCATAGTTTTACTGGAGCTTTCTTTTTGGCCAAATTCAGTGTTTTTAATCATCCTGCTAGACCCTTGGCTCCTGATTCACAACATAAATCTGGCTAAAACCCCCAACAATAGCCATGCAACTGCCTTGGCATTTGCCTACTTTGAAGTTGTTCCTCCAGATTCATTAGCCCACCATCCTTACTCTTAGTTTCAGGCAAAATCTCTGGATATGAGCAAAATTCATAACATTTTGCCAAGTCATAACATATATAGTCCAACAACCAATGCAGTCCTTCTTCCAAGTAGAAAGCATCCAAACCTGATCTTTACCAGGAGGATTTCTATTAACTTTCTGGTTTTCTGAGCTGTGATCAGAATCTCCCATACAGAACAGTCTAAGGCATTCCAGCTCTACTCTTTTTAAAAAATTTTTATTTAAAGAGGAAAAAAAAAACAAAACAGAAAAAAAGGTAGAAGCAGTACAGAATTTCAAAAAAAATAAACTGTAAGAAATCACTAGTTGATAAATTACATATTGTCTTCTCAGATATAGTTGTTCAAGTTACAAAATTAAAGCATATAAAGTGGACGTTCAAACAGTGAGGCTGTAGCAGTTCTGTTCAACAAACAAAACTCAGCAACATAGTTATCAATCCTACACACTTAAACATACATGCAGTTATATCCTATAGAGCACTTTGTTTTCCTTATTTTGCTTTTTAAGTCCATTATCTGTTTAGTTATATCATGTTTCAGCTTGCTCAGTATCTTACTAATCAATTTCATTGTTGTTATTTGCTTTTTAACCAACTTGTATGATTCTGTCACTTTGTTTTTGTGTTTCTCCTCATCCATTCCTCATGGATCAGCTTTGGGGGATTGGGAGTTTTTGGAGGTATTTTGTTACTTTGTTAGCTCTCTTTTTTAAAATTATTATTATTATTTTGAAAGTAGTAAAATATAGCAGAACAAGACAGAACAAAGCCAATTGAGACAGTGTAGTGAAATTGGTATAAAACTTCACAGCAGGTTACCAGGATAACTGTAATACATAAAATAGTATATCTCATTTTCTTGACAATAGTTGTTCTTTCAATCAGGTACAGCAAAATGGAAGGAAATACCGAACTTATAAAAACAGAATATTGAATACCATTAATCAATAAGCAATACCATTAATCAGAACAGAGCAAAACAGTGATAAAGATATTTGCCTTCTAAGAGATGGTAGAAGGAAATTCCCCATATTTGGTATATTGCATACATTGATCCTCCCAAGAGATACTCAGATCTCTGCTAAGAGGTGGGGGATGTTTGATTCTTAGCCCACTTGCTGGAAGGCTCACAGCTGCTTACCAGAGCGGTGAGCTGGCTGCTTGTTTTCCCAGTTCCCCAAGTTCCAACATAGTGTGGAGCTCAGGAAACACCAACGGTTCTTGCTCCGGGGTGGCCGCGGCTTGCCAGGCCATGGCTGCTTACCAGGGGGGTGTCTGGCTTTACTCTTTCAGGCAACATCTTCAAACATTTCTAAGCTCTTCCCACAAGACATTCCCAGAGGCTCTTGAATCACATAGTCAGGTATAATCACAACAATGATCCCACTTCTCTGGTATCAAATTTGTTGTAGTTAGGATTTGTAGGGGAAACAATTTAATACAGGACACAGATTATAGGATTCTTTTATAATAGTCACCCAAAGAGTGACATACAAAAAACTGCAAGAAATCTGTGCACACACTAAAGACCCCAAGAATTCAGCTAAGGGTCTGCATTCCGTGGCAATGTCCTCCACATGTCCAGCTAAAGACCTAGAACCCATGACAATTCTCCCCATGTGTCCACCTGGAGACCTTGAGCCCATAATAATGTCTCATGCAAGTCTGTTTCATGGATCTATGCTGTGACGGCCCAACAGTCAATGATGGAAGCTAAACAGTCTGTTCCAGTGGATAAAGGATCTGTTCCAGCAGGCTAAGGGATCTTCAGTAGTGCCAGGAAGTAACACTCAAAGTAAGGACCAGAGCTCCCCTGAAATGAACCACAATCATCCTCAGTGACAATAAGATTCCAAGCTCCATCAGCAATGAGAATGAGAGCATTAAGATGGTGGAGAGGTAAACAACTGAGAAACAGCCTCTCTGAGAGTCACTGACCAGGTGTTGGAATATAGCATTGTGAAGAAGACAGAAAAGAAGGAAGTGGCTCACTGGCTGGACACATGAAGAATCTGAAGTGTGAATCAAAATTCACCAAGACAGTAAAAAGAAAAACTTGAAGGAAAAAGAATGCCACAGCTGGCTGCACCTTCATTTTGCGACAGGCTCATGCACAAGAGGAATGGTTCAAACCTGGGGATACATGGTCAAGGAGATGGTGACAGCTGGCACCCTCAAGGCCTCTGCAGAGATGTGGCAGTGGAAGGGAGCAGTGAACATGGAGGACTGTACTGCCTTGTGGTGAATTCAGGGCATTTAATCCTCCTGTGGGGAGAGTGTGATTAGCCGGCAGCCATTTTGGAGTCAGGCTGGATAAAGCCAGAACCTAGAACTGTAGCTGGCTTCCTCTAGCAGCTCCAAGCTGGGCACAGGTCCATGGAAATTTCGAGGATGGTGGCAAGCCCAAAGAGTCCGGTCTCAGGGCAGACCTTCTGAGGTTATCTACCACTCTGACAGGAAGATACTACTAGCTTGCTGGTATAGAGTGGAATGATTTGAGACTGTCTCCACAGGTTATCTTACTAGTGAAACCAGAGAGAATCCTGGAAGTGAACTATTTGTTTTTTCCTTCTCCTTCATTGTTTTTTTTTTAATTTTAAGATAGAAAGAAAAGAAAATTAAAAAGATAAAATAGAAAAAAACAGGAAGAAAAAGAATACAGAATTCAAAAAAAACCATAAAATCACTAGTTGATACATTATATATTGTTAACTTAACAATAGCTGTTAAAGTTACAAAATCAAAGCATAAAATGTGGCTAGACACACATTGACAGTACAAACTCTTCTGTTCAAAGTTCAGTAATATGGTCATCTATTTTACACATTATTCATACAGTTATATCTTTTAGAGCACTTTCCTTCCCTTTCACTTCTACAATATATATCTATTATATTTTTATACCTATTATACTTTTGGATACCATTATTCTGTCCATTCTTATTATTTTTTGCACTAGAAAGACAATGTGATATTTACTAATATGAGTCTTGTTTATGTCACTAATCAGGATATTCTCAAGTTGCCTCCATTTACCAATAAAGGCCTCAAAATCATCCTTTTTTATAGCTGAGTAGTATTCAATTATGTAAAAGTACCACATTTTTTTCATTACTTTGCGATTGATGGGCATTTTGGTTGCTTCCAAGATTTAGCTATCACAAATTGTGCTGCTATGAACATGGATGCACATATATCACTATGACATAACCTTTTCAATTTTTCTGGGAAAATACCTAGGAGGGGAATAGCAAGATTGAATGGAATTTCCAATCCTAGTCTTTTGAGGACTCTGCATACTGACCTCTACAGTGGTTGTACCAGTCTGCACTCCCACCAACAGTGAAGAAGTGTTACTTTTTCCCCCCGCAGACTTGCCAACATTTGTTATCTGTTGTTTTCTTGATGGCAGCTATTCTTTCAGATGAAATCTCAATGGTGTTTTAATTTACATTTCTCGAATGACCAGTGATGTTGGACATTTCTTCATATATTTATTTGCCATTTGTATATCTTCATCTGAGAACTATGTGTTCATCTCAATGCCCATTTTTGGAGAGGGCCTTTGAATTTGGGGGGCTTGATGTTTTCCAGTTCTTTATATGTTCTGGATATAAGTCCTTTGTCTGAGGGATTGTTGACTAAAATTCTTCCCTATTCTGTGGATTTTATTTTCACTTTGTTGGTGATTTCTTTCGAAGTACAAAAACTTTTTAGTAGTATGAGATCCCAGTTGTTGATTCTTTGAAGTATTTCCCTTGTGGTTTGCATTTTGTTCATGAATTCTCTCCTTACGCCTCTGTCTCCAAGATTTTTACCTACCTTTTCTTACAGCAGATTTAGTGTTTCTGTTTTAATATTTAGATCCTTGATCCATTTTGATTTTAGTTTAGTGTATGGTGATAGGCATGAGTCTATTTTCAGTCTTTGGCATGTGGAAAGCCAGTTTTTCCAACACCATTTATTAAAGAGGCTATCTTTTTTTCAGTGAACATGTTTAGCCCCTTTGTTGAATATAAGGTGGCTGAGTGTTTTTGTAGTTGTGCTTGCATCTTCTAATCTGTTCCATTGATCCTCAGGTCTATTTCTTTGCCAGTACCAAGCTGATTTTATCACTGTGGCTTTATAGTACTGTTTCAAGTCAGGAATTGAGATGCCTCCTGCCTTGCCTTTGTTGCCCATAATTGCCTTTGCTATTCTAGGTTTCTTCTGTTTCCAAATGAATTTTAGGAATGTTTTCTCTAGATCTATAATGTATGTTGATGGTGTTTTGATTGGGATTGCATTAAATCTGTGTAATGGTTTTGGGAGTATGGCCATTTTCACAATGTTGGTTCTTCCTAACCAAGAGTAAGGAATATCCTTCCATTTTCTAATATCCTTTTCAATCTCCTTTTTTAGAGTAGTATAATTTTCAGCATATAGGTCTTTTACATTTTTGTTTAGGTTGATTCCTTGGTATTTCATTTTTTTTAGATGCTATTGTGAAGGGTGATATTTCCATAATTTCTCTCTCAGTGATTTTTTTGTTCATGTACGGGAATGCTATTGATTTTTGAGTGTTGACTTGTATCCAGCTATGCTGCTGAATTTGTTTATTACCTCTAGTAGTCTTTTAATGGAGTTTTTGGTGTCTTCTATGTAGAGTGTTATGTCATCTGAAAATAATGATAATTTAATTCTTTTCCTATTTTTATGTCCTTTATTTCTCCCTCTTGTCTGATTGCTCTGGCTAATATTTCCAGAACTATGTTGAATAGGAGTGGTGATAGTAAATATCCTTGCCATGTTCCTGATTTTAGAGTGAAAGCTTTCAGTTTTTGTCCAGTTAGTATAATATTGGCTGCTGGTTTGTCATAGATGGCCTTTATGAGATTGAAGAACATGCTGTCTATTCTGAGTTTCTGTAGGGTTTTTATCATGAAAAGGTGTTGGACTTTATCAAAAGCTTCATCTGTGTCTACTGAGATGATCATATGATTTTTGTTTTTGGCTTTCTTGATGTGTTGTATTACATTTATTGATTTGCATATGTTGAACCATCCTTGCATTCCTGGAATAAATTTCACTTGGTCATGGTGTATAATCTTAATGATTTGTTGCATTCTACTTGCCAATATTTTATTGAAAATCTTTGCATCAATGTTCATTTGTGAGATTGGCCTATAGTTCTCCTTTTTGGTTGGGTCTTTCTCTGGTTTTGGTATTAGAGTGATTTTTTATAGAATTCAGCTGTGAATGCATCAGGGCCTGGCTTTTCTTTGTTGGTAAGTTTTTAATCACGTTTTCAATTTCAGTAGCTGATATTGGGTTATTCAGAATTGCTATACCTTCTTGGTTGAGCTTAGGTAGTTCATATGTTTCTACAAGTCTGTCCATTTCCTCCATGTTTTCCACTCTATATGAGTAAAGATTTTCAAAGTAGGTGTTCATGATCTTTTCAGTTTCCATGAGATCTTTAGTAATTTCCTTCTTTTCAGTCCTTGTTCCATGGATTTGAGTTTTTTCTTTCTTTTTCTTGATAAGGTTGGCTAGGGGTTTATCAATTTTGTTTATTCTCTCAAAAAACCAGCTTTTGATTCATTAATTCTTTGTATTGTTTTTTTTTTAGTTTCAAAGGCATTGGTTTCTGCTCTAATCTTTACAATTTCTCCTCTTCTATGATCTTTGGGTTTGACTTGCTCTTCCTTTTCTAGAAGATTGAGATGTAGCATTAGGTTATTTATTTGTGTTCGTTCCATTTTCTTGATGTGACTATTTATTGCTATATATTTCCCTCTTAGGACTGATTTCATTGCATCCCATAGGTTACAGTATGTTGTATTGCATTTTCATTGTATTGTAGGTATTGTTTTATTTCCTCTTTAATTTCATCTGTAACCCACTGGTTATTCAGAAGGTTTTTATATAATTTCCATGTATTTATGCTGGTTTTGCAGGGGTTTTGCCATTGATTTCCAATTTTAATGCGCTATGATCAGATATTATGCATAGGATAATTTTGCTTCTTTGCATTTAGTTAAGAATGCCTTATGGCTTACTATATGGTCTGTTTTGGAGAATACTCCATGTGCAGCTGAGAAGAATGTATGTTTATTCTGATGTGGTTGGGTGGAATACTCTGTAAGCATTGACTAAGTCCATTCAATCACAGGTATGATTCAGTTCTATTATTTCTTTGCTGGCTTTTTGTCTATTTGACCTATCTCTTTGTGACAGTGGGGTGTTAAAGCCTCCTATTACAATTGTGTTCTTGTGTATTTGGTTTTTCATGTCCGCTAGTATTTGTCTTATATAGTTGTGTGCTCCTGTGTTTGGTGCATATATATTTATAATTGTTCTTCCTCTTGTAGTTTTCCACTAATAAGTATGTAGTGGCCTTCTTCATCTCTTTTAATCCTTTTAGGTTTGAAGTTCACTTTGTCTGCAAAAATAGCTACCCCTGCTTTTTTCTTGCTTCCTGTTGCATGGAATATTGTTTTCTATCCTTTAACTTTTAATCTATGATTTTCTTTTTGAGTCAGATGTGTTTCTTGTATACAGCATATTGTGTGATCCTGTTTTCTTGATCACTTCCATCAACCTGTTTCTTTTGATAGGTGAATTGAATCCATTTACATTTATGGATATCACTGATATGTACTGGTTTGACTTTGCCATGTTGTTTTCCTGTTGTTGGTTTCCTGCTTTTCTACCTTGTTTAATTTCTTGCCCAGCCTGGTAGGATTTCTTTCTGCTGTTATTCTGGAGATTGTGTTTGTTTTTAGCTCTATGTAATATGTCTTTCAATACTCTTTCTAAAGTTGCTTTGGTGGACATGAATTTCTTCAGTTGATCTTTGTCATTCTCCATTAAATTTGAAAGACAATTTTGCTGGGTACGTCAGTTTGGGTTGAAAGTTGTTTTCTTTCAGGGCTTGAAATACTTCACTCCAAGCTCACCTTAACCTGGAGGTTTGTGCTGAGAAGTCTGCCATGATTCTAATAGGCTTTCCTTGATAGGTGAAATGTGTCTTTTCTCTGACAGCTTTTAGTATTCTCTTTTTATGCTGTACATCTGAGATCTTAATTATCATATGTCTGGGTATAGATTTATGTTAGTTATGACTGTTGGGCATTCTGTATGCCTCACTTATTTATATATCAGATTTTTCCCCATGTTTGGAAAATTTTCTGAAATTACTTCTCTGAACAGCTTAGATATGTCCTTTGTATTGTGTTCTTCCTCCTCACTAATGCTTATTAATCTTATATTGTTTCTCCTGGCATCATCTTGAAGCTGCTGGATTGTTATTTCATGTTGCTTTGTTGCTTGTATAAGTTCTACCCTTTCATGATTGCTATCTGCGATCCTGTCCCCAAGGTTCAAAATTCTATCCTCAGCTTCATTTAAATGGTTTTGCCAGCTTTCAGTACAATTTTTTGTCTCTTGGATGTCTCTTTGAATTTGTTTCATGGATTCTGCTTGTTTTGTGCATTGTTCATTCAAAGTTTCAATCAATTTCCCATGCTCCTGAATTTTTTTTATCTATTTTTTTCTCTAGCTATATTGAACAACTCATTTACTAAGGTTGTTATTTATACCTTTACATAAGACATTATTTCTAATTTGAGTTCCTCTATAGCCTTGTGGATTTGTTTCTTTACTTCATTTGATCTTTTCAGAGATTTCTGGTTTATGACTTTTAAAGTCTTCTATTTCATTGTGGCCTGTACTTGCTTCTGATGGACTACATGTTTGAGGTTGCATTTTTGCTTTTTTGTTTAGTCATTTTCACTTTTTGGGTAAATATTTTGTCTTTCTATCCCAACAGTCACAACTGTCTGTAGTGTGAATTTTACTGTGTGATTGATATTTGTCAAATTGCTGGATACCACAATGAAGAGGAGATCCAGTCACCTGAATTCCTCCTACAGGGCCTGTTGGGTGAGTCCTATATTCTTTCTGGTCTAACCAGCCTAGAAGTATTGATGTAGGTCAACTCTTAGTTACTATATCTTCAGGTTGTTGCAGGTCACCAGATCTCCCTGGCTAGTGTTTGTGTCAGCTGATGCCCTACTATGTCACTGGGGGGTCTCATGAGCTCTTTTAATTTTCTCTAAGTAGGGCTGGCATTATTGGCACACTCCTCAACTTGTCTGATGTTCTCTCTGTGTATAGGGGCATTACCTGCTTCTTACCAGGTTTGCCAAGGTCTTACAGTTGGAGGGAGTTTCACTTCTGCTCCTATTTACCCACTGCAGAACTCTATTTTAGGGGCAAACTGACTGGAGCCTGCTGAGGTCTTCTATTTGGGTGAGGGGTTCCTGAGTCTCTCATCCAGCCAGCTTGGTAATCTGTTGTAGTTCAAGGTTCTGGGAGAAGAGGTTGGATCCAAAGATCAAATGCAGTACTAGGTCCAGGAGCTGGGTGGGTTCCCTAAGGGTGGGCCCAGTAGTGGCAGTCTGAGGCAGCTTAGGTGTGCTGCGGGCTTCCCCAAAGTTCCTGGTGGATGACCCGGCCCAGTGGCTACAGTCTGAGGTGGCCCAGCCTGCAGCAGGCTTTCCCGATGTTCCCAGTGAATGGGCAGGCCCATTCATTCTTTCTATCCTGAATGAGGAAACCCAGGTTCTAAGAGACAGCAGGCCTCCATTCCTACTTTAGGCTCTTTCAGCACAGTGAGTTATGCCTCTCCTTGAACTCTTCTGTGGGAATATTGCAAAAAATGAAAAGGCATTTCACCTGGAGTGGGTTCCATATCCCACCACGTTCAAGTGGCCTTTCACAATAGCAACTGAAAAAACACAATGTGTGCCTCCAAAGCCTTGACACAGCAGCTCCTCTGAAAGTGCTCTGTTAGCTTTCAGTCTCTGCACTGAACTTATACCAAAGGAGTCCAAGCTCTGGAGATTTACACTCTGACAGTTTACACTTATAAATGTCTTGGCATTCACTCCTAAGGGCAATCTGAAATAGTACTTATGGTAGACTCCATGCCTCTGCCCCTAGAAAAGAAGCATCATCAATGTAGAGTTTACCTTCTCCATGGGACTTCTGAGTGTGGAAATACACTGCAACTTGTCTCATTGCCAACATTGGCCTTAGGTCCTAGATGCAAACTGCAATTCCCTGGCAAATGGCTGGGAGAAATGAAATCTCAGCCTCTCCATTCGCTTCACAAGCACACAGGTCTCAGTGAACAGATATTTTTATTTCTCTAGGCTCCTCCTTGCCAAAGATGAGCAAGGTATTTTAGCACCCAATATGAACTGGGCAGTGGCTTCCATTCATTCTTTCTATGGAGAATTGGGAAACCATGGTTCTAGGAGTTATCAGGCCTCCAATCCTACTGCAGGTTTTTTTTTTTTTTAGCACAATTAGTTACACTTCTCTTTGAAGTCTACTGCGGGAAAATTACAAAACTGAGAAGGTGTTTCGCCCAAAGTGGGTTCCATCTCCCGGAATGAGGAAATTGCCTTTCACAATAGCAACGTGAAAAGCAGAGTATGTACCTCCAGGGCCTTTACAAAGCAGCTCCTCCTAGAGTGCTCAGTTGGGTTTCAGTCTCTGCAAAGGAGCCCGAGCCTTACGGATGTACCCTCTGACAGTTTACACTCCTAAGTGTCTTGCTCTTCTCTCCTAAGGGCAATCTGAAGCAGCACTTATGGTAGACTAAAAGCCTCTGCCCCTAGAAAAGAAGCGCTGTGCACATGGAGTTTCACTTCTCCATGCTACTTCTGAATGTGCAAACACATTGCAACCATGGCATTCTCATCCATCATTCACATTTGCTGAGACATTAATTATGGTTGACTAGTCTGATATTTGCCTGACCACAGAGCATCTATATTTTTATTTTCCTCTTCCTCCATATTGGACAAGGTATTTACTATGGATTATACACATTTCTAGAAACTTGAAATATTGGGGTCTTACTCTGATTTACAGTCATAGCCACTGCTTTCATAGGATACGTGTTACCCTGAGGATTAATATCATTCTGAGGTGCCACTGTAATCACAAACCTATCAACAATCCCTTACCTTGGGACAACCCTTGTCTCATGAATCTCAGGTGGATTTTCAGTTAAAAAGCCATGCTAACAGGATTCTTCACTTTCCACTTTATCTTACCCTTTATTATTGCAGCCCTAGTCATATTACACCTATTATTCCTTCACAAAACTGGATCAAACAACCCTTCAGGACTCAATTCTGACTCTGACAAAATCCCATTCCACTCTTACTACACAATTAAAAATATCATAGGATTCCTGTTCATACTACTAGTGCTTTTATCTCTAGTCCTTTTCTCAACTGACCTCCTTGGTGACCAAGACAACTACACCCCAACTGACTCTCTAATTATACCTTCACATTTAAGCCAAATGAAATTTCCTGTTTGCATACACAATTCTCCAACCTATCCCTAACAAATTAGGAGTTTTGGCCCTTGTGTTTTCAATCCTAAGTTTAGCCTTATTCCCAGTACTACTCCTACCAAAACAATGCAGTATAACATTTCACCCTCTCAGCCAGTGTCTCAATGACTACTAGTAGCTGACTACTCATCCTCACATGAATTGGAGGCTGACCAGTTGAATAACCTTATAACACAATTGGTCAACTAGCATCCATTATCTACTTCGTCACCATCCTACTTCTTTTCCCACTGTAAGTATAGCACAGAACAAAATCCTAAAGTGAAGAGTCCTGGTAGTATAAACAATTACTCTGGTTTTGTAAGCCAAAAATGGAAATAATTTTTTCCCAGGACACATAATTCAAGGAAAAGACAAAAAGCCACACCGTCAGCACCCCAAAACTGAAATCCCTATTAAACTATCTTTGACAACATAAATGCATGTTCATATGGTGTTACTACCTTCATGTACTTAAACAATGCACTTTTTCACATTTTGTGTACATCGTGCATTAATGCATGTCCCCATTAAGTAAATGTACTAGTACATAACACGCAAGATAAGACATGAACCATTATATGTATCATCAACATTAAATTATTATCCCTATGGATATCAAGCAAGCACAATAACCTACAAAAGTATATAAACCATTACCCCTTATTTCACTTAACACCCTCAACAATACGACTATTCATTACCAAACTATTGCAATTCTATCTTACATAAGACATACATTCCATCGTTAGACATACCCATTGAATCATATAAGTCCTTGTCAATATGACTATCCCCTTCCCCTAATCAACCTCTTAATCTACCATCCTCCATGAAACCAGCAACCTGCTAGGCAGGGATCCCTCTGCTTGCTCCTGCCCCAAAACGTGGGGGTTTCTAATAATGATCTTTAAAAGGCATCTGGTTCTTACTTCAGGGCCATAACCTTAAAACTGCTCATCCATTCCCCTTAAATAAGACATCTTGATGGACTAATGACTAGACTGGCCCATGATCAACATAACTGCGATTTTATGCACTTGGTATCTTTTTATTTTGGGGGATTCTGGGACTCACCATTGTCATCAAAGGCATGGTTCCATTCAATACAATTGTAGCTGGACTTATGAACGAAGTATCTTATTCCACATGAAGAGAGATCAGTGGGAATTCTTTTAATGCTTGGAGGACGTAATCTTTTAACGTACACATACATACATATGTGCATACGTATGTACATATGTACATACATGTGTATGTTCATGTATGTACATATGTACATGTGTGTATGTGTGTATATGCATATGTATGTGTATGTGCATATGTACATGTGTGTACTGTATGTGTACATGTGATTTATAACAAGTATCTATTAAGGAACCCTCATTACCCCCCCATTAAAATACTATTCACTTTATAGGCCTGTAACACCCACACAATGTACATTCACTCTTGCCAAACCCCAAAAGCAAGAATTAATCTACACCCAAAATAGTATGTTAACACCCCTCCCACCTGTTATATCACACAATGCAAAATGCATCACATTCATACAATGCACTGCTTCCCTTATACTCTGAAGTCTATACCCATTCTATGAACTTTATAGTGTTTTACCTATATAGTTGATATAGCTCATAAATAAAGCAAGGCACTGAAAATGCCTAGATGAGTTTTCAACTCCATGAACAATAGGTTTGGTCCTGGATTTTTTATTAGTTGTTTACAGAGTTATACATGCAAGAATCATCACACCAGGGAGAATGTCCTCTAAACCCTAAAGGCTAAAAGGAGCAGGTATCAAGCACACTACAAAGTAGCTCATAACACCTTGCTTTGCCACACGCCCACAGGAGAGAGCGGCAATAAAAATTAAGTGATAAATGAAAGTCTGACTAAAGTCATGCAACTACTAAGTGTTGGTAAATTTCATGCTGGCCACCATGGTCATACAGTTAACCCAAATTAATTAATTCCCGGTGTAAAAAGTGTTTTAGAAATATAAAAAATAAGACTAAATTTTATCTAAATCATAAAAAACTCCAGATAAAAAGTAAATCAGAAACGAAAGTAATCTTAATATATCTGAATATATGAAAGCTAAGACCCAAACTGGGATTAGATATCCCACTATTCTTAGCCATAAACATAAAAATTCACAAAACAACAATTTTTGGTGAGAACTACTAGCAACAGCTTAAAACTCAAAGGACTTGGCTGTGCTTTATACCCACCGAGAGGAGCCTGTTCTATAATTGATAAACCCCAATATACCTCACCACTTCTTGCTAATACAGCCTATAGACCACCATCTTCAGCAAACCCAATCATGGGAACAAAGTAAGCATAAGTATACTACATAAAAACATTAGGTCAAGGTGTAGCCAATGAAGTGGAAAGAAATGGGCTACATTTTCTTATTAAAGAACAATAAATGCAAATCTTCATAAAAACTAAAGATCTAATGAGGATTTAGTAGTAAATTAAGAAGAGAGAGCTTAATTGAACTAGGCCATGAAGCATATAAGCACCATCCGTCACCCTCCTCAAATATCCAAGAATTTTTAAAAGCCCAAAATTAACATATATGAGAGGAAACAAATCATAACACAGTAAGCACACTGGAAAGTGTGCTTGGAAAGAAAGTGTAGCTTAAAATAAAGCATCTGGCCTACACCCGGAAGATCTCAACTATCAGTGACCACTTTGAACCTATTCTAGCCCAAAAAACTATTAATCACAACTACTATATAAAACACAAAACAAAACATTTACCTGAAGCAGTATAGGAGATGGAACTTTTTTAAAGTGCTATAGAGACTGTACTGCAAGGGAAAGATGAAAGATGTAAAAAAACAGTAAAAAAAGCATAATTATCCCTACTACCTTTTGTACAATGAATTAACTAGAATTAAATTGGCAAAGTGAACTGAAGTCAACCACCCTGAAACCAATTGAGCTACTTCTAAACAGCTAGCAGAGCAAACTCGTCTATGTGGTAAAATAGAAGTTTTAGAAGTAGAGGTGAAAAGCCAACTGAGTAATCTACTAACTAATTACCGCCTAACTTTTCTATTAATTACAATCGCATTCTGACTTCCTCAAATAAATACACAGAAAAAGCCAGCCCTTATGAATATGGGTTTGATCCAACAGAATATGCATGCCTACCATTTTCAATGAAATTTTTCCTAATTGCTATTATCTTTCATTTGACTTAGAAATTGCCCTTCTACTTCCACTACCATGAGCATCCCAAATCAATAATCTTAATCTAATATTACTAGTAATGCTAATTCTAATTTTAACATTAGGACTAGCTTATGAATGAACTCAAAAAGGCCTAGAATGAACTGAATATGGTGATTAGTTATTAAAACAAATGATTTCAAATCATTAGATTATGTTTTATTTGTAATTACCAAAATGTCTTCAATTCACTTTAATCTAGTTATCGCTTATATCATATCATTTTTAGGTACCATAATAAACTGATCCCATATAATATCCTCCCTCTTATGCTTAGAAGGTATGATATTATCAACATTCATCTTTGGAGCTCTAGTTATACTTAATTCCCACTACCTAGTACTCTTTGCCATCCCCATTATCATATTAGTATTCACGGCCTGTGAAACAGCTGTAGGGTTAGTACAGTTATGGAATTGATTAAGTACAAAACTTAAACTTAATACAATGTTAAAAATTATTGTCCCTACAATCATACTCATCCCTACCACCTGATTGTCAAATAAATCAACAATGTGAATTAACACATCACACAGCTTATTCATTGCATTAATTAGTTTAACATTTATAAACAAACTATACCTCATCCAGAAACTCATGTAGAAGCTCCAATTGTAGGCTCAATACTACTAGCAGCTATTTTACTAAAATTAGGAGGCTATGGAATAATATGAATCCTACAACTCTTAGACCCCCTAAAAAACTATATAGCATACTCTTTTATTCTCCTATCTTTATGAGGCATAATTATAACCAGCTCCATCTGCTTATGCCAAACAGTGAGACAAAATTACTCACTAAATTTCTCCTCTGACTTACTCTTTACTAGTTTTAACATTACTAGTTTTAACAACATGACTCCTTCCTCTAATAATTATCAGTAGTCAACACCACTTAAATAATGAAACAGAAGTGTGAAAAAATATATATTACCCTACAAATTTTTCTCCAAACTTTCCTATTATAACATTTTCAGCTACAGAAATGATAATATTCTATATCTTATTTGAAGCAACCTTAATTCCTATTATTATTATTACTCAATGGGGCAATCAAACAGAACAAATAAAAGCAGGCCTGTATTTCTTATTCTATACATTAAAAGGATCACTCCCACTGCTAGTCACCCTAGTATATTACAGAACCTTCTAGGCTCACTAAACTTTCTCTTATTTAACTATAACAACATATTATCACTCACAACTTGATCCAGCAATATAATATGACTAGCATGTAAAATAGCCTTTATAGTAAAAGTACCACTTTGTGGTCTCCATCTGTGACATCCAGAAGCTCATGTAGAAGCTCCAATTGTAGGCTCAATACTACTAGCAGCTATTTTAGTAAGATTAGGAGGCTATGGAATAATACGAATCCTACAACTCTTAGACCCCCTAAAAAAACTATATAGCATACTCTTTTATTCTCCTATCTTTATGAGGCATAATTATAACCAGCTCCATCTGCTTATGCCAAACAGACTTAAAGTCTCTCATTGCCTACTCTTCTGTCAGTCACATAGCATTAGTCATTGTGGCTATTATAATCCAAACCCCATTAAGCTTTATAGGCTCAATGGCCCTAATAATCACCCATGGCCTCACAACCTTTTTACTATTCTGTTTAGCAAACTCTAATTACGAGCTCATTCACAGCCGAACCATAATCTTGGCCCGAGGGCTCCAAACTGTTCTTCCATTAATAATAGTCTGATGACTATTATCAAGCCTAACTATTTAGCCCTTCCTCCAACAATTAATCTGATCAGAGAGCTATATATTATCCTCTCTACTTTTTCTTGATCTAACTTAACAATTATCCTCACTGGTCTCAACATACTAATTACAGCTCTATATACACTATTTATACTTATCTCAACACAATGAGGAAAACTACCGTATCATATTATAAATATTACACCATCATTTACCTGAGAAAACTCCTTAATAACTCTCCACATTCTTTCCCTAATCCACCTAAGCCTAAACCCTAAGATTATCTTAGGAAACATATACTGTAATTATAGTTTAATAAAAACATTAGATTGTGGGTCTAATATTAGAAGATAAAACCTTCTTATTTACCTTGAAGAAAGTGAGATGGAACTGCTAATTCCATGTATCATACTTAAAAATATGGCTTTCTTAATTTTTATAGAAGTATTCCTTTGGTTTTAGGAGCCAAAAAATTGGTGCAACTCCAAATAAAAGTAATCAACCTATTCATCTCATCCTTTATCATAACACTAATCCCCCTCATATTACTGATCTTAACTTCTATAACTAATACCCGCAAAAAAGTTTCATATCCTATATATGTTAAATCACTTACTTCAGTGTCTTTTTGATTGAGCCCCACCTCCATATTTCTAAACTCAAATCATGAGGCAGTAGTGTCAACCTTTTAATTGACTCACAATCCAAACACTATATATTTAAATAGAAACTTTGGATTACTTCTCCATATTATTTATATCAGTGGCTCTATTCATGACATGATCTATTATAGAATTTTCCCTATGATATATATACTCAGACCTGCACATTGACAAGTTTTTCAAATATCTGCTACTATTTCTAATTACTATAATAATTCTAGTTACAGCAAATAATTTATTCCAACTTTTTATTGGTTGGGAAGGAGCTGGAATTATATTGTTTCTCCTAATCAGATGATGATATAGCCAAACAGATGCAAATGCAGCAGCACTCCAAGCAGTCCTATATAACCACCCAAATTGGAGATACTGGATTTGTAGTTTCTATGGCATGATTCATTGTACACTTTAATTCATGAGAACAACAACTATTTATAATACAGGACAAAGTTTCTCTACTACTGCTAATTGGACTATTGCTAGCAGTTGCCAGGAAATCTGCGTAATTTGGTCTTCACCCATGACTCCCCTCAGCAATAGAGGGTCCCACACCAGTATCAGCACTACTCCACTACAGCACGATAGTAGTAGTAGGGTTCTTCTACTAATTCGATTTTCTCCTCTGATACAAAGCATCTATCTTATCCAAACAAGCACTCTATGTTTAGGGGCTATTACAACACTATTTACTGCTATCTGTGCCATCATACAAAATGACATCAAGAAAATTGTAGCATTTTCCATTTCTAGTCAACTAGGTTTAATAATATCTACTATCAGTATTAAACAACCAATCCTAGCTTTCCCCCACGTCTGCACACATGCTTTTTTCAAAGCTGTGCTCTTTATATGCTCAGGTTCAATCATCCATAACCTACATGATGAACAAGACATTCAAAAAACAGGAGGGCTGTTTAAAGTGTTACCCATTACTACTTCCTCCCTGATTATTGGTAGCCTTGCTGTAACAGGTGTACCATTTCTTACAGGCTTCTGTTCTAAAGACCTGATCATGGAAGCTACTGTCATATCCTATGTCAACGCCTGAGCCTAGCCCTAACTCTTATTGCCACATCCCTAACAGCTGTCTACAGTGCTCGAATTCTATTTTTTGCCCTGTTAGGAAGCCCATGATACATTTTCTCACCCCTAATTAATGAAAATAACCCTATGTTAGTAAATTCCATTAACTGCTTAGCAATCGGAAGCATTTTTGCAGGGTTTTCCATTTCGAATACTATTTTACCTACAAGTGTTTACCAAATAACTATACCAAACTACCTAAAAGCCTTGGCCCTCATAGTAACAAGTATTGGCTTTACAATCGCAATGGAATTTAACTCAATAGCCTATAATTTAAAACTAAATTATTCAACAAAACCCTTCAACTTTTCTAACATGTTAGGCTACTTCCCGATGCTCACACACTGGTTGCTTCTTTGTAAAAATCTGCTGATAAGCCAAAACTTATCATCAGTAATAATCAACTTAATTTGGCTTGAAAAAACAGCTCCAAAAAGCATTTCCAGCCTACAAATTTCAGCATCTATTAGTTTATCAAATCAAATAGGTTTAATTAAATTCTATTTCCTTTCTTTTCTCATCTCTGTAACTCTAGCAACTATTATAATTATCTAATTACCCCAAGTAATTTCAATAGCAATATAAATACCTACAAAAGCAGATCAAACAGCTACAAATATTAACCAGCAGTTGTAGCTATTAATAGCAGCTACACCTTTGGAGTCCTCACTACGAAAACCTACCACATTTTCAACACCATAAACAATTCATTCTCCTATATTGTAGTAATCAATTAAAATCTCAACTTGATCATTACTAGCTCAATATAATAATAAAAATTCTAATTAATCCTAATAATAAAGTACTTCAAATAATTATGCTAGATACATCTCTGGATACCGTTCTATGGCTAAAGCTGTTGTGTAACCAAATACTACTATTATTCCTCCTAAATAAATTAAAAATACTATGAGTCCTAACAATGACCCACCTTGACTTAAAATGAGTATACATCCAATACTGCCGCTACCAATCACTGTTAAGCCACCATAAATGGCAGAGGGTTTCGCTGATAGGCACATAAAGCCTATGACAAACAAGATACTAAGAATACAAATTAAGAGGAAAATTCAGAGCTTGGAAAGAGATGAGGGTCAGTGAGTGAATATGTGTAAGATTCCAGCACAGGGACAGGCGTTGAATGAGTCCCCAGTGGCCACAGCCACACACCAAAGGTTCCACGAGAGGCTCTCAGTGCTGATGGAACCCTGGGTGAGCGGGTCGAGTCATTACATTCACTCACGGTTCCTTCACTCTCTCCTGGTCACCCTCCTTGCTCACCCACCGCATCTCCATCCCATCACCAGAGGGGAGCTGAGGCCTCTGAGGCTTGGGGAGCTCGCTGTGCTGTCTCTCACCTTCTGCTCCGCTGCCTCCTAAACCCGCCACCAGGGTGCGCAGTGGATGTCTGGAACGGGACTCTGCTCGCACCCCAGCGGTGCAGGTTCTCTTTTTGCAGCTGCTGAGGGCTGATTGCTCTCTCAAGTCTCTCTGTGCTTCCCCCATTGGGGACCTTATAGCTGGGGCCTAAGGGATCAATACCTACTTCCCACATGCATTTGTGCCTCATGGGGCTTAGGTGGAATTAAGAAAAACAGTGGTTATGGGGATCTTTAGGTAATGAAAGTTTACCTTCTCCAAAGAGATAATAAATATTAATATTAATTTAATAAATATTCCTGTAATTTCTGGAGGGAACAATGGTATTTCATGTTAATTGTTGTTTGACAACCATTTCTTTTTTCTTGTCATGCATTAGATTGAACACATTTTATATCTCTTAAAATCTGTAGTTAGGTATATTTAAACCTGTGTCTCTAATTGTGAGAGAAAGAAAGGAATTACTGAGAGACAGAGAGACAGAGAAAGAGAGAGGAAATGTTCGAAAGACACAGAGAGAACCTATTGAACAAGTAGAACAAAGTAACATTCAAAAGGGAGAATAAGAAAATATGTGATAAAACTCCAGATTCTGTGAAAAGAATAAACACTAAAACTACAAAAGATATCAATAGAAAGACAAGAAAGAAATTGTATCAAAGAAGAGAGAAGAAAAAGGAGAAGAAAAAAATTCCTAGGTATTTCCAGATTGTGGTCTTTAATTCCACAAGTCACATTTCTCTTTGCCCCTCCTTAGCCTGAGAGCTTGTATGGGAACTTCTCTGTTTATGGGGTCCCCTGTCTGTACACTCCTGTTTGTGGCAACTGTCTGAGTTGGGACATGGGTCCAGGAAAGGTGTGGAGCTGTGGCTACTGAGGCTGCTGGCTGGATTCCTCCTGGGCAGGCCCCGATGAATATTCCAGGGTCTCTGGGACCAGCTGTAAACTCCCCTCAGAGGCTCTTGGAGACAGGTGTACCTGGGGTTGAATTGGGGGCATCCTAGGGGGCATGAGGAGGACACGGGGTGCTGGGTACTATCTCATGGGGTTCTGGGACACTGGGAAAAACAGGTGGCTCTTTAACCTTCACTGCAAACCAAGCAGAGGACTCTTCCTGGGGACAACAGTGACATGTGTGATTGAGTTGTTGGGGTCACCAGGGTGGATTTGCGATGCCTGGTGCTCAGTCAGGACTCCGATAAACCCTCTGCCACAAATAGGAGCTCACATGGGACTGGGGCCATCCATGAGGAACCACATCCCCCAAGACTGCTGCTGGGCATCAGAGGTCATCTCCAGCATGTCTAGGGGGTGATGTATGGCAGTGAGCCCTGAGCAGGTGTTGTAGTCACATTTCACAAGAAGACAGTTTAATAAAAGACACATAATTTATAGAATTATTTTATAATAGTGACCCAGAGTTAAGTAAGAAAAAGTGCTGGAAATCCATCCATACATTAGTGACCTGAAAATCCAGCTGAGGGTCTGGATCCATGGCAATGTCCTGCATGAGTCCCGCTGAAGACCTAGCACCCATGACAGTGCCCCCAGGAGTCCAACTGGAGGCCCAGAGCTCACCATGAAAACTTGTGTAAAGTTTCCTTCATGGATTTGTGCTGGGAAGGCCCAAAGGTCAGCAGTGCGAGCCAGAAAGTCTGTGCCAGTGGGGTGAAGGATCTATGCCAGTAGGTTGAGGGTTCTGCACTGGAGCCAGGAAGTGATGCTCAAAGTAAGGACCAGGGTTCCCCTGAAAAATACGATGGCCATCCTCAGTGACAGCAAGGTCCTGAGCTCCTCCAATGATAAGAACAGCTGAGTTCATATCAGAAAAGTTCAGCAAAGTCTTTGAGGAGAACCCAGGGCAACAGGAGACCCAACAACACTACTTCTTCCTCTCCAGTCCCCTTTTTTACATTGCTGACAGCAGTCCTCAGGAGCGCTCCAGGCCGGAAGTACATGGGTTCAGGTCAGCTGGGTGTCACAAGCTGACTGTCAGTTGTCACTCTTACACAGCAGGAGCTCAGGGGATCTTGGGGCATCTGACACAAACTTAAACAGGGCCAGATGAAGGTGCTAGTTGTGACTAACTGGAGCCACCTGCCTGGACGCCGGTGTGTCCAGGGCCCAACAGTGATGGCTCCAGACACAAGCAGCATGGCGTGTATGTCCTCTGGAAGCCTGAGTGTGGGCGGCAGGGAGGGAGCCTGCGAGGATAGGGCGGGGAGAAGGGACGCTGTGAGGAGGGCATCTGTACGCCCCGAGTCTACCAGGGAGACTGGACTGCACCTCACTCCTGGATTCCCTCGGCCATCTGGGACATTCTCAGGATCCGTGCTCCTGGGGCTGCAGGTCCCCTTTTTGACCACCTGGGGGTACACTTTGTTTGAACTGCAGGTATCTTCTTTCAAACTGATTTTTTGTATCAGGGTGTAAATCCTCCCCACTTCCTATGTCTTTAGTCAGTTTTCTGTGAGTTTCTCTGATGTTTTTCTCC
Organism: Hydrochoerus hydrochaeris; assembly: GCA_004027455.1. Lineage (NCBI taxonomy): Eukaryota > Metazoa > Chordata > Mammalia > Rodentia > Hydrochaeridae > Hydrochoerus > Hydrochoerus hydrochaeris. The sequence continues at coordinate 21,642 of PVLA01016036.1, forward strand.
TCTTCTGTTCATCCATGTGCTGTCACCTGACATGAGTGTTTGTGAATGGTAGCAAGGATATCCAATGTAGGAATATGGGAAGAGGGAAACTCAAGGTGTAAGATGATTTTTTTTAAAAGCAATCTATTTATTTATATTCATTTATACAGTTTAAATCATTGTACAGTTTAAATAGAATTTAAATGAAAATCATTTTAGACAATTTAAGAAACACTGAAAAGAACATTTTAAAAACATTGAAAAGAAAAACAAGGAAGTGAATGTTTAATGATAGTTATATATAATATATATATTTCCAACAATTAAAATGTGTTTTAAAAATATTGGCAATAGTAATTTTTTAAGTTCACGCATACTTCATTATATTTTTAATAACCTTGATTAGGACTCTTCTGTTTGTTGCAAAATCTGTATTCTGGGGACATGAGACTCAGGAGAAGCCTCAGAGTGCCTTGAATATTCTAAGATTCTGTGCATTGAAAGGGTAGCTTTGACTGAATACTGAATGCCTTCAAATTGAGATCACTAAATGTGATAACACATATCAACTGTGTGCTCTGATGTGCTAAATTCTAACGACTTAGCTTCAGTATGCAGAACTTCTTCATTGTCATTTTCACAACTTTTTTGACCTCCTTGTTCCTCAAGCTGTAGATCAGAGGATTCAACATGGGAATGACAGTGCCATAGAATACGGAGGCCACTTTCATGTTGTCCTGCAAGTGCTCAGAAGGAGGCTGTAAGTACATGTAGGAGAGTGTCCTGTAGAAGATGGTGA
>PVLA01016037.1:0-22400 GCA_004027455.1 Hydrochoerus hydrochaeris
TTCTTTCTCATGATAAGGTTAGCTAGGGGTTTGTCAATTTTGTTTATTCTATCAAAAAACCAGCTTTTCAATGCATTGTATTTTTTTTTAGTTTCGATTGCATTGATTTCTGCTCTAATCTTTACAATTTCCTCTCTTCTATGAACTTTGGGTTTAGCTTGCTCTTCTTTTTCTAGAAGCTTGAGATGGAGTATTAAGTTGTTTATTTGTGCTTGTTCTGTTTTCTTAATATGACAATTTATTGCTATATATTTCCCTCTTAAGACCGCTTTCATTGCATCCCACAGATTACAGTATGTTGTTTCCATATTTTAATTGAATTGTAGGTATTGCTTTATTTCTTCTTTAATTTCATCTGTAGCCCACTTGTTGTTCAGAAGGTTACTATTTAATTTCCATGTATTTATGCAGGTTTTACAATTTCTTTTGCCATTAATTTCCAATTTCAGTGCACTGTGGTCAGATATTATACATGGCATGATTTCAATACCTTTGCATTTACTTAAGAATGTTTTATGGGATAATATATGGTCTATTTTGGAGAATGTCCCATGTGCAGCTGAGAAGAATGTGTATTCTGATGTGGTTGGGTGGAATGCTCTGTAAACATGTACTAAGTCCAATTCTCACAGGTATGATTCAGTTCTGTTACTACTTTGCTGACTTTTTGTCTAGTTGATATATCTCTTTGTGACAGTGGGCTGTTAACATCTCCTGTTATAATTGTGTTCTTGTGTATTTGATTTTTCATGTCTGTTAGTATCTGTCTTATATAGTTGGGTGCTCCTGTATTTGGTGCATATGTATTTATAATTGTTAGTTCTTCCTCTTGAATTTTTCCACTAACAAGTATGTAGTGACCTTCTCTATCTCTTTTAATCATTTTAGGTTTGAAGTTCATATTTTCTGCAAATAGTATAGCTGCCCCTGCTTTTTTTCTGGGTTCCTGTTGCATGGAATACTGTTATCCATCCTTTGACTTTTAATCTATGAGTTTCCTTTTGGGTCACATGTGTTTCTTGTATACAGCATATTGTGCGATCCTGTTTCTTGATCCATTCTGTCAATCTATTTCTTTTTATAGGTGAATTGAGGCCACTTATATTTATGGATATCACTGATATGTACTGGCTCGGCTTTGCCATGTTATGTTCCAGTTATTTCTTTCTGCTTTTCCCTTTATTTAATTGTTTATCCTACCTGGTGGTTTTTTTCTGTTGTTGTTTTGGGGATTGTAGTCATTTTTATCTCTGTCTAGTATGTCTTTCAGTACTCTTTCTAGGTTTGGTTTGGTGGACATGAATTTCTTCAGTTGTTCTTTGTCATGGAAGTATCTTGTTTCTCCGTTAAAGTTGAATGAAAGTTTTGCTGGGTACATCAGTCTGGGTTGAAGGTTGTTTTCTTTCAGGGCTTGAAATACCTTACTCCAAGCTCTTCTTGACTTGAGGATTTGTGCTGAAAATCTGCCGTGATTTTAATGGGCTTTCCTTGATAGGTAAGTTGTGTCTTTTCTCTGACAGCTTTTAGTATTCTGTTTTTATGCTGTATGTCTGAGATCTTAATTATTATGTGTCTGGGTGTGGATTTATGTTGATTGTGACTGTTTGGTGTTCTATATGCCTCACTTATCTGCATATCAGATTCTTTCCCCATGTTTGGGAAATTTTCTGCTATTATTTCTGTAAATACTTTACGTATGTCATTTGCCTGGACTCCTGCATCTTTGCTAATGCCCATTATTCTTGTATTGTTGCTCTTGGCATCATCATGAAGCTTGTGGATTGTCATTTCATGCTGCTTTGTTATTTTTAAAAATTCTTTCCTTTCCTGATCACTAACTGTGATCCTGTCTTCAAGGTCCAAAATCCTATCCTCAGCTTCCTTTAGGTGGTTTTGCATGCTTTCAAGAGAATTTTTTGTTTCTTGGATGTCTCTTTGAGTTTGTTTCATGATTTCTGCTTGTTTTCTATATTGCTCATTCAAAGTTTCAATCAGTTTCCCATGCTCATGTACTTTTTTCTCTTATTTCTTCTCTAGCTGCATTCAACAACTCCTTTACTAAAGTTGTTATTTCTGTCTTTACATGGGAGAGTATTTCTAATTTGATTTCCTCTATAGCCTGATAGAGTTGTTTTTTTTATTTCACTCGCTATCTTTTCAGAGATTCCCGGTGTGTTACTTTTGGGGTCCTCTATTTCAATGTCTCCTATCCTTGCTTTTGGTGAACTATATGTTAAGACTGCATTTTGCTTTTTCATTTTGTCATTTTCAGTCTGCCTGATGTTTTCTTTGTGTAGGAGGGGATCATACACACTCTTTTCAGACTCACCAAAGTCTTCCAGTTAGTTGGAGGGGGTTTTACTACTGACCCTATTTATCCACTGTACACCTCTATTTTAGGGGCATACTTACCACTATGATACAGTTAATGTGCTGTAATCCAAGGTTCACCACCTGGGAGCAACGTTCCAAATTTTTTCACACTGGAACCTGCTGAGATCTTCTGATGTTCCAGGTGGGAGGGTGGGCCCAGCAGAAGCAGTCCAGGGCAGTTTTCAGTCTGGGGCAGGTGTCCGAGATGTTCCAGGTGGCAGGGTGCACCCACAGGGGAGGTTCCCGGCAGCTAACACCTGAGGTGGGCTTCCTCGATGTTCCTGGTGGCAGGGCGGGCCCTTGGGGGAGGTTCCAGGCAGCTTACGTCTAATGCAGGCTTCTGCTATGCTCTGGTGGCAGGGTGGGCCCACAGGGGCAGTTCCAGGCAGGTTACCCCTGATGTAGGTTTCTGCTAAGTTCCCAGTGGCATGGTGGGCCCTTATGGGAGGTTCCGGGTAGCCTACGCCTGAGGCGGGCTTTCTTGATGTTCCAGGTGGCAGACGGGCCCTCGGGTGAGGTTCCAGGCAGCTTACGCCTGATGCAGGCTTTTGCTATGTTCCTGGTGGCATGGTGGGCCCATGAGGGAGGTTCCAGGCAGCCTGTGCCTGATGTGGACTTCTTCAGTGTTCCAGGTGGCAGGGCGGGCCCTTGGGCTATTTTTCTTGATTATGGGTTATATTAAAGATATTTAGTTTTAGTGAAAAGAGCAGTCAGGAGACGGCAGAGGTCCCTTGCCAGCGTGCTTTGCAGGAAACATGGCCATCAGGGAAGGGGTTGGGACTGCACTGTAACCTGTGTGGAGGAAGCCAGAGCCATGACAAGAGAGAGAGGCAGGAGGAGGCTTCCAGCCCAGAACCCTGAGAGCACTGATCCAGGAGAGAGAAAAACAAGGGAGACTGAGGACAGCAAACACACAACATCAGACAAGTCTTCAATGGACATTAAGAGATATCTTTGGGACCTTGTAGACGAGCTCAAAACTGAAATATTAAATCAGGTAAAGCAAGGTATGAGTACAGTAATAAAAGAAATGCTCTCAGGAAGCATCTCTCAGGAAGATACAGATGGAAGAAGGGAGGAACACAAAAAAAGGGAAACATTCAATAAAGAATATAAAGAAAATATAGAATACATGAAGCAGATTCAAAGAGGCTACCAGGAAATTAAAAACTCCATTGAAAGCTGGCAAAACGCCTTAAAAGAAACTAAGGATAGACTATCAAAACTTGAAGACAAGTTTGCAAAGTGTGATCATGAAAGATCTCTTAAAAATAACAAGGAAACAGGCAGTAGCAATACAAAGGCTAGAAGATGACAAGAGAATCTACAATTTAAGAAATGTGAAGGAAGAAGCAGGAATACATGCAGGCAAATCACAAAGGCTATTCACAGAAATAATTAAGGAAAACTTCCCAAGCATGGGAAAAGAAAATGACATTCAGTTATGTGAGGCATACAGAACTCCAGCTACCTACAACCAATACAGAGCTACACCCAGACATATAATAATCAAGGTACCAGAAATTCAATATAAAAACAGAATATTAAAAGCCGTCAGAGAAAAGAAACAGATTACCTATAAAGGTAAGCCCATCGGAATCACGGCTGACTTCTCAACACAGACCATCAGATCAAGAAGAGCTTGGAGCGAAGTATTCCAAGCCCTGAAAGAAAATAACCTCCAGCCCAGATTGATGTATCCTGCAAAACTGTCACTAGAAATTAATGGAGAAACAAGATGCTTCCATGACAAAGAGGAACTGGGAGAATTTGTGACTACCAATCCAACCCTACAGAGAATACTGAAGGACATTCGAGAGAGAGAGAAAAAAATACCAGGATTTTAGGAACAGTGGCAGAAAGGCCTCAATGAGCGGGGCAGGGGGTAGAACGAAGGAGAAAAGTAGACAAACAAAGGCAGAGAAATAGCATAGCAGAAATAAGGCAGAGAAGGATAACTAGAATCTCTAACATAAATGGCCTTGATACACTATACTGTTAAATAGTGCACTAGGATTTAAAACCCGCATTACTCATACCACTCTGCCTAGATGTATTATATTGTGTTCCAGTCATTTTACCTGTACTAGATTTGAGGGCACAGATAGTAATCCCGAAAATAACAGGACATAGTACGGTAATCATCCTTAATTTCCTATTAACTTAATCTAAAGCTCTGTATAACCTACACTGTTTTACCATGACTGATCGTAATCGAATCTGGTTTGTTAGATCGCTGGTTTGTATTGATAGATTTTATTCAAAGCTGTTATGATTGATAGTATCGAGTCTGAGAGTATAGGCAACTGCACTGAAGATGACAAGATCCACTAGAATATCCACTCTGGTTTGATTATTACCTGCCTTAGAAGTTTTATACTGTCTACAGTGTTTTATTTTTACTAATATTGTTATGTGTTGCTATATTTAATAATACTGCTATATTCAATTATGCCTGATGATATAGACAATTCTATTGAAGATAATAAGAAACAACATAGTAATCAGTGTAGATCACCTTGTACTGTGGTTTTATATGACTTTTTGGTTTCATGTTTTTATAGGAATTTATTTCGTTTTGTCTTGCTATGTTTTGTTTTTCCTTCTAATACAGAAAGGATAGAAATACATGTAGAGATTCATGCATGCGTAGGTGTTTACACTCTCACTGTTTGTATATCTACTTTTTATGCTTTAATTTTGTAACTTGAACAACTATTTCTAAGAGGACAATGTGTAATTTATCAACTAGTGAAAAAAAAGATATTTAGTTTTATGAGGATAAGACATATATGCTGTTTTCATTATAATTCATTATATGTTCTGTCCTCATGGTTGAGTACAATGAAAATAAAAGCAAATATTTCTATAGAGTCATATCTAGTCCTGTATTCTAAAGGTTTTGTGTTTATTCAGTTTTCAAAATAATCCCATGAGTCTGGCACTATTTTTATTATTTTATTTTTATTGATATGAAAACTGATACATAGGCTAAAATTGTGGCCCAGGTTACACAGCTACTACAAGTAAGCTGTGAAGGTAGATTATGGGCACCAGTAGTCTGGCTTCATAGTCTGTGTCTTCAGTCATTAGTCATACTTTTGCTGCTCTTCTCGTTTATATTTCATGAGACATTTACCTGTTTGCCCTTCTGTTAGATTTGTATTTTGAAATTAAGAATTTGATAATTTACCATACCTAGGAGAAGGATGTCCGGAAGTGGAAGGAAGAATTACTAGATCAACGACGTAGGATGATGGAAGAGAAATTACTTCATGCTGAATTTAAACGAGAGGTACAGTTACAAGCAATTGTGAAAAAAGCTCAAGAGGAAGAAGCCAAGGTATATTATAGATATTTCAAGACTTAATCATTTATCCAAGTACTTGTTTCAGGTATTATATAATAATAATAGAAGTTAATGTTTATCAAGTGTTTATTCTGTTCTAAGGATAACAGAACATTTTACTGACTCATTTAAAGTTTACTAGGTACAATATCTTATTTTATCCTTATAATAATTCTGTAAAAATATTTTTTACATTCTGTTGAGGTATAATTGACAGAGAATAAGGAGTTTATACATTAAATATTTAATGGGTCAGGTATCTATCCTTGAAACTATTGTTACTATAAATGTAATAATTTCTGTGTTTTATTCCTTTCTTCAGCTCTGGTACTATACAGTTGCTCTTCTGCTTTCTATTGCCAAAATGTTTGCATTTTCTTAAACTTTATGATAATGGAATCCTATAATTTGTACCCTTTCCTTTCCTCTGTCTTCTTTCACTCAGGATAATTATTTGAATTATATCCATGTTGTAGTGTGCATTCTTTTTCATTGCCAAGAGCCCTCCCATTTATGGAAATACTTTAATTTGTTAATCTAGTTACTCATTAATGGACATTTGTTCTCCTCCCAGTTTTTGTGTTTTACAGATATAGTCTCTGTGAACATCTGCTTACAACTTTTTTTTGCAGACATATGCATTCATTATTCTTTTGTAAATATCTAGGAGTAGATTGGGAAAGTTATGGTAGGTTCATACTCAACTTAAAGCAATTTTTAAGCTGGTTAAACTATTTTATATTTGTACCAGCAGCGAATGAGTGTTCTAGGTATACTAGAACATTTTGACCAACATTTGACACAGTTACACGTTTTAATTTTAGCCATCCCATTTTAGGATGACTATAATATCTCAAGTTTTTTCCTATTTTTTTGTGTGAAAACACACATAAAACTTATTATGCAATTCAGTGGTGATAGTCATAATTTTATCCACCCTCCATGTTCAGAAATCTTTTATTTTGTAAAACTGAAACTCTATATTCATTAAACAGTAGCTCTTTATTCCTCTCCCCTGTCCTCCAGTCCCTGGCAACCATAGTTTCCCTTTCTAATTCTTTAATTTTGGCTACTCTGTATAGCTCATGTAAGTAGAATCACACCATAATGTCTTTCAGGTCTTCAGTGTTGTAGCATCTGTCAGAATTTTTCCTTTTCAGCTGAATAAAATTTTGTTGTATGTAGTACCACTTTTTGCTTATCCATTCATCCACTTGAGTTGGATGCTTGAGTTGTGACCACATTATAGCTGTTGTGTGTAATGATGCAATAAACACGAATGTTAATTTAGCTGTCTCTTTGAGTCACTACTTTCATGTGTTTGCAGTATATACCCAGGAGTGGAATTGTTGGATCAGATAGTAATTCATTTTTAATTTGAGGAATAGTGCTATTTTTTTTTAGCATTTATATAATGTTGCATTCCCATTGGTAGTACACAGGGTTCCTGTTTTTCTACATATTGTCCAGTCTCATTATTTTCTGTGGTTTTTTTTTTATAGTAGTCATCCTAATGCACATGCAGTGGCATTTCATTGTAGTTTTTGATTTGTATTTTTCTAATGATTAGTGAGTTGAATGTCATTGCATGTACTTATGGTCATTTGTGTATCATCTTTGGAGAAATGTCTGTTCTAGCTCTTTGTTTATTTTTGAATGAAGGTGTTTTGGTTTTTTTGGATTGTTGAGATTTTGTATTCTTTATGTAGTCTAGATATCAATCTCTTATCAGATATGTAGGATTTAAAGTATTTACTTCCATTCTGTGGGTTGCTTTTTTACTGTTTGTCATTTGATGCACAAAGTATTTTAATTTTAATGAAGTTGTTTGCCTGTTTTTTAATAAACCTTCTGTTTTTACCTATTTTTTTGTACGTTTTTTTCTGTCTTTGATGTCGTATCCAAGGTATCGGTGCCAAATCCAATGTCATAGCAGCACATGGTGTCACATACTTGTAATCCCAACATTCTAGAAGCTGAGGCAGGAGAATTGCTAAGAGTTCAAGTCAGCCTGGGCTACCATAGTGAGTTTACCCTGTCTCAAAAAGTAAAATAAAACACAAAGCCCAAATCCAATGTGATGAAGCTCCTCTCTTACATGTTCTTTTAAGAGTTGTGTAGATCTTACATTTAGATCTTTGATCCATTTTAAGTTAATTATTGCATGTAGTATTTTAATTTTTTTTTCCCTTAGTGATATTGGGGATTGAACTCCAAGCCTTCACATTGAGTTACATCTTCAGCCCTTTTTAAGTTTTTTTGAGACAGTGTCTTGCTAAGTTGTCCAGACTGTCTTCCTACTCTGCCCCCAACTTTTTAAAAAATTATTTTTACATTATTTTATTGGCTGTTTCTGTTTCTCTACAGACACAAATCCTCAGTTTAATTTTCCATGACAATATAAATGGATTCAATGCTTACCAATCTTCTACCCCTAAGTTGTTTTCACTTCTGTTTTGGTTTGTTGGAGTTTAAAAGTGATCTTTCCAGAGTGGTCACATGTGTTGTACTCCTTGAATTCTTAGGTATTTCTGAGCTCCAGCATTTTTGTATAAATTATGTTTTGGCTGGAGACCATAGTAATGATTTGCAGTGTCCTTCCTTCAGGAGGACACTGTTTTGTGTCTAGCATTAACCGTTTCTGAGGCCACACTGAGTTTTTGCTTTCTTATAGATAACTTGCATTTACTGTTTGGAAGTTAAAATTTTATTGTTCCTTCTTAAGGTTTTATAATGTAGTAAGGACATTCTTGGTGTTGATCTTCCAAATCTATTTTTCATGGGATAATGTAGGTTCTTTTAATCTTCAATTTGCTTTTTCCCATCAGAGTATGTTTCTTATATTTTATGATGGAATATTTTCTGTTGCTTTTTTATGTGCATAGATACTATTTACCTTGGTTTTCTATTAGGTAACCTTGGCTTGTTCTCCATAAAGCTTATTTATTTATTTATTTATTTATCCATCCACTTAGTCTCAATTAAAAAATAAATATTAACTGTTGATCATCTGTTAGTAATTTAAGTTCTTACTGTCTCTATTCTGTTTCATGTTTTTCCTAATTTAATTACTTCTATGATAGTATTTTCTGCTCAGTTTGTTTTGTTAGCTCTCTAATCATTTATTTTATCATTTTGTTATTTTATCATCTTCTCTTTGCCCCTTTAAATTCACATTCTTACTGATTTCTTCAGTGTTGCAAAGTTTGCATGGGGAATTTTTTTATTTAGTTGTGTTTTTTTTTCTTGATCCGGTTTCCCCCACCCGGCTTTTGCTTGTTCTGTTTTGTCTGAATTTTATTTATTTGCTTGGTATATTAGGTATTATTTCTTTTTGTGTCATCTTGATTTATGCTTAATATGTGAGTCCTGATACAGTATGAATAAATTTTTCTTTAATGTACTTGATTATTGTGTTCTTTTAGTATAGTTTGAAAAATACTTATATGGTTGATATACTTGTGAAATTGTACTTATGTGAAGAGCAAAATAGAAAAACAATAAATAGAAGTAGGGGGAAGTTCAGATACTTAAAATATTTCAATATGTATGCTAGTGTGTTTCATTTATACTAAAAGTTTATCTTAGTTTGTTGAAAAGAAAGTTTATTTTACTTCTAGTTTGTTTCTTTTTTGTGTTTTTGGTTTATGTCTGGTACTGAGTAGTTGCTTTGAAGATAATGATACAGAGTGTGATAACTATTATTTGGTTATGAAACTGTATTTTTTCATAAAATAAAAAATTGTGCTTATGCCACAGAGATTGGGAAATAGGAATGAGAACTATATTCAAATCTCTTTGTGTGCTTTTATTTATCTTGAGCTAGGTTTTACAGGACAGTATGGATTTCTGGTGTCTACTTCTGTCAGAGTTAACTCCAGAGTTCACATCCCTCTTTTGATGTGTTATTTTCACTGTGACATACCTTCCCTCTAGCTTTCAAGTGTAAGGGATTTAATCCCCACTGATGTTTTGAGTCTTATCATTAGCTATACTTTACTCATTGAAGTTGTGTTGTCTAACACAGGGTGGGTAAATGTATGGCAAGTGTGTTACTTGTTTTTCTTTTAAGACAAAAGATGTTAATCAATGAGTTATTTTTTCTGAATGAAAACTTCACTATTTAGGTTTAATCACAGTGTTGGCACTTTTCAGTTAAATAAGTGGGTTTGCCTTGCAGTTTGAGCAGTATTTTCTAAAAGATTCAGCATCACTGGTCTAGCAGTTGACTGTTACAAATCAATATATGAGAGTGTGAGGATGCTGTGTACATTGTACAGTTCAGTGTCTTGAATTCAACTGTCATTCATTTAATGTGTCAAAGGAAAATGTTATTATAACTTTCATTCTTTCCAACTGATTCAATTAACATGAAATGCCTAATTAACTGTAGTGTAGTTTGTGTAATTTGAAATCACAATTGTTTGAAGTAGAACTCTGTAAGATAAACTTGTAAGAATCTTAAATTCTTTTTAAGAAGTTGTTTTGTGAATTAAAACTGTTTTCTGTGGCAGCTTCTAAGTCATTTCTTATGAAGAAAGCCTGTGAGTTTGTTAAATACATTGGATTATGATTTATTTTAAGGTACATATTGGAAGAAAAACCGATGTCACTCATTTTTCTTTGTGCCTTATCATTGATTTTTATATTAAAACCATTGTTAAAGTTTGTAGTCTCATGATGTGTCCTAGATTAACTTGATTTGACCCCTACTTTCTTTGTGTTTATTGAAGGTAAATGAAATTGCCTTTATAAATACCCTTGAGGCCCAGAATAAACGGCATGATGTTTTATCAAAATTAAAAGAATATGAGCAGAGACTTAATGAGTTACAGGAAGAGCGGCAGAGGAGACAGGTAGAAAAGCAAGCACGTGATGAAGCTGTGCAGGTAGGATTTGATTCTACAAGCATTTGCTGAGCACCATCTCTCATGTCCTAGGCTCTGGGCAAGGTGCTGAGGATCCAGAAGTATAATCTTCTTCTCTGTTCTTGATATGCATGGTTAACATAGGACTGCTTGAAAACAATCTGCCAGAAACTGTGTTTACTTTTTCAGATAAGGTTGTTAGTTCCTTCAGTAGATGGCAGTCATAGAAACAGAATCTGTAGATGAAGGGTTGAACTCTGACAGATTATTATCTATTCTTTTCTAATTGGGTGGGCCTCTTCTCCTAATAAAAAAAGATGCCTTTTGGACAAGTATATGTAGCCATAAGAACTGGATTATCTTTTTACTTATGAGGAGGAGCACCTGTCATTTACTGGCCAGTATCACCAGATGTTTTACACCTCTGTAGCAGACCTTAAATTAGCTGCTATTTTCAGGATAGGAAGAAAGGTTAAGGTATAAACTGTTTCTGTTTATAAAGTATTTTAGGTTTTCTTTAACAAAATGTCTTGCCCTTAGATTCTTTTAAGTTCTTACATTTTTGGTATAAAGAACAAATTTGCAGTGTTCAAATACAAATTCAAACTTACTGTATCTATTTAACTAATATTTATTTGTTCTTTGACTTAGTGATCATTTTGAGTTGCTGTAAGTTATGTGCCATGATTGGCTTGAGATGAAAAATATAGGTACTTTTTCTCAGTAGGAAGACATACAAAAACAAACCAACACAGTAGGATAAGTACTATAGTAAAGGCATTTTCATAGCCAGGAGACCACTTTACTCACATAGAGAATGAAGAGGACATGAGAAAAGGAGTTTTCAGAAGAAGATTCTTCAACTAGATTTGCAAAGGTGGGACAGTTGTATGCTGAAATGTAGCATGGGAGGGCATGCATTCTACACGCAAGGAGACAGGAGTGATTGCTGCATGGAGAGGTGGGGAGTAGAGCATAGAAACTTAGTTTTTTTAAAATTTTATTTTTATTTAAAGAGAAAAACAGAAAAAGAATAGAAATATTACAGAATTAAAAAAAAGAAAAACAGTAAGAAATCACTAGTTGATAAATTACATATTGTTCTTTTAGAAATAGTTGTTCAGGTTACAAAATTAAAGCACAAAGAGGACACTCAAGCAGTGAGACTGCAAACAGATATGTTTAACAATCCAACAAGAACTTAGAAATATGGCTATCAATCCTACACACTTAAATATACATTCAGTTATATCTTTTATAGCACTTCCTATTTCCTCTTTTTTTCAATAGCAATTATACATTTTTAAAAGAAACTTTGTTATGATAGAAGTCAAGGATATTGATATTTCCTGCTTCATGTCACTGGTAATTTTAAGAAATTAAAAATGTTAATGTGTTTTTAAGTTTATTGGTTACTTTTGCCATTTATGGGCATTACCAAGCACTTGAGGTTTCTGTTTGGTTTGAGTTCATGTCTTATTTCAGTGAATAACAAGCTAACATGTGTTTAAAAATATAGAATGGTCCTACTAAAGAAACTACCTTGTATTAGTTAAGGCTCCCTAGAGGGAGGACCACAATGGATAGAAAATAGCTATAGAAAATAATATAGATACAGAAAATAGATATAAAAAATAATAAATTATGCAAGGGGATTTATTAGCTAGGCCTATAGGATTGCAGATGGGAGAGTACATAGTGACCATCTATCTATACCTGCTGGAGAGTGGGAGGAGCCAGTGCTGCTCATCCCAGGAAGATAGAGGGATCAGGGATATAGCACCAGCCCAAAGTTAAAGGCTTTGAAGCTTCTGGTAGAGTCACTAGTAATAATTCTGTTGGTGGGTCAGGGAAGACTTTCTGGAAAAAGTGACTTCTTTTCTGGATTTAGGAGAGAAATATATAAGCAGTATTATATATTTTAAATGTATATCTTTGATTCCTTTCACTACCTTTTATACATTTGAAATTAAGTAATTATCTTCAGTTGAAAATGATGACTCTTGCTTAATAATTTGGAACATTAAAGTTTAAAGGAAAGCAGTTTATTAAAAGTATTAAGGAACTTTTTTATGGTAAAAACATTATTATCTTAAACATCAAATGTTTTACACACCACTTTTTCTTCAGAAAGTTCCTATTAATAAAATAAAGTGTTTGATTACTTAGGGCTGACTTACATTTTCAATATGACAGAAATTCAAACTCAAAGGCATCAAGTTCACTCAGTTATAGACAGGTCCTATGTTCAGCCCCTAAACTAATAACTAATGGTGCAATATTCCAGGAAATTAAAAACTCCCTTGAAAGCTGGTAAAACCACTTGAGAGAAACTAAAGATAAACTTTCAGACCTTTAAGATAGGTTTAAAGCTAGTGATCATGAAAGGAAAGATCTCTTAAAAAAAACCAAAGAATCAGGAAATAACAATTCAATGGCTGTAAGAAAACACAAAGAAAAATAATTTAAGAGTGATAGGTGTCAGCAAAAAAGCAGGGGTTAACACAAATAACGTAAAAAGACTATTTACAGAAGTAATAGCAGAAAACTTTCCAAACATGGGAAAAGGACAAGAAAAGAATATTAAAGACTGTTAGAGCAAGAAACAGATGACCTACAAAGGAAAATCCATCAGATTCACAAACCATTAAGTCAAGAAGAGCTTGGAGTGAAGTGTTTCAAATCCTAAAAGAAAACAACTTACAATTCATATTGATGTACCCTGCAAAACTATTTTTTAAAATTGATTGAAAATAAGATACTTCAATGATAAAGAACAACTGAAGGAATTTATGACCACCAAACTAATCCTACAAAAAGTGCTAAAGGGTATTCTAGAGAGAGAGAAAGATGATCACGGTTCCAGAACAGCAGCAGAGGGGGATCACCAAACAGGGCAGGCAAGTGAATGGAGGGGAAAAGTTGGGAGCCAAAAACAGGAGGATAGCTTGGCAGAGACAAGCTAATGCATGTCAGTTGTAACCATTAATGTAGATGATCTCAATTCACCAATAAAAATAAACACAGGAGAGTGGATCAAGAAACAAGATCCATCAATATGCTGTATACAAGAAACACATTTAACTTGAAATTCTTAGACTGAAAGTCAAAGGAGAGGTTTCTTGTTCCATGTGACAAGAAACCAGAAAAAAACAAGGGTAGCTTACCCATCAACTTCAGAATGGCTAAGAAAGATACAGTATTTTTATGCAATGGAAAGTTACTCAGCTGTAAAGGAGGATAATCTCAAAGCACTTGTAGATAAATGGATGCATCTTGAGATCATGCTCATTGGTGCAGTGGTTCAGACTCATAAGGATGAACATCGTGTTATTTCCCTAGCATAAAAAACTGAAGGAGTTAGTGGAATCAAAAATGTACGATAGATATTGTGAAAGTAATGGGGGAGGAAACATCTAAAAACAGAAGGTGGTAACCATTGTTAATTTCCTATTATCTTGTTTTGAATTTCTGAATCATTTTTATTGTTCTGTTAGGTTTAGTTTTATTCTGTTTTGTTTTGATTTTATTATAGCTGATGGTATGGGCAGCTATTTCAAAGATAACAAGATATATTATGGTAGCTATTGTTGATTTCCTATTATCAAGTTTTGAAGTCCTATAATGCTTCCATTGTTTTGATTCTTTTTTTTTGTTTTGTTTTTATGTCTCATGGTATGTACAGCTACTTTAAAAAAATGAGACATTATGGTAGCCATTATTGATTTTCTGTTATCTTGATTTGTATTACTTTCATTGTTTTATTTTGATTGGCTTTATTTTTTTGTTTTATTCTCTTTAAAATAAAAAAGAACATTTTTATACCAGATTTGATTGTTTTCAGTCTTAAGAGATTTTGAATAGCTAATAAACAAGTTTACATATAGTCTTGATTAGTAATGAGAGGCAGTTTTAACCAGTTTATGACTAGTATGGCATACACTAAAAAGTATATTTAACATCTAATTGCATGCTTCTTACAGTCTGAAGTGTGCCAGCTATGTCTCCCTGAAATGAGGGCTTTCTCTCTAATTCTCAGTCTCTCTTTGGCAGGTAGGGGTGGGGAGGAGGGAGAGTGAGAATGATTCATTCATCCTTCAGGCTTCCTGAAGAGGTTTTCTCTAGGGTAGGTAGAGCTGTCACAGAGGCAGAGTTACCATTGCAAGCTCAGTAACCTATTGGAAATGTTTGACTCTATCTTCAAATGTTAACTGGATAGAAACTACCTCTTTTTTTTTTTTTTTGCTATCATTCACTAAGCCCTTACTATGGGCAAACAATAGGTTGAGTAGTTACCTATATCAATAATTTAGGATCTTGCAGGCCACTGAGGGTCTTTTAGGCAAAATGACTTCCCCATGGCCATATATACATAAATAGGAGATGTTAGAGCCTACATCAGCATGTTCCATTAATCGTCAGGGAAGGGAATGGATAGATGGTGTTATCTGGAAAATAGAAAAGGTTAAAAGAAAGGTGTCAGTTCATCTGGAAACACAATGAGCATTAGCAAAATTCTTCTAGATAGAAATGTACACAAGACAGTATTTCATGTTAAAGCTCAGTCTGTTTTGATGAAGTATCTTCTGCCTTGATGATGATAACTAGTTATTTAGAATTTACTTCATGCCATGTTCTATATAGTATCTAAGTCCTAAGAAATATGTATAACTGTTATTTATCTTTCAGAAAACTAAGGCAAAAGGAGTAAAACTCCAAAGACTGGATTAACTCAGCTAGTAAATAATGGGATCATGAAAGAAAACTAGGGAATCTGGCCTAGTGTCCTCTGTCATACCCATTATAATGTATTAAGTTGCCTTTTCTGCCTTCCCAAAAGCTTTCTTCACTTAATTCCATGATGAAAGCTTTTTACTTTGCAAATAAAATCTATTAACTATAACCTTTTCATTATGTTTAGGTATATTAACAAGGTTTTTGAAATGATTAATCAGAAAATATATATTAGGTTCCTACAGAACATATGGCAACATAATGTTTGCTTAAAGTTATATTTCTTCTCATAATCATTTGTAGTACTGTTAAATGAAACATGACAACAAGAGTGTCATGTTTGATTTTTGTTTAAATTCAGATAAGCAGTGTATGCAATAATAAGCCATAAATATATAAAGTTGAATATTTAAAGTAGTGTGGATGGTGTGTCACTTTTAATTACTTACATTTACATGTACTTCTAATATCTTTTAAAAATATTTTGAACATCAGGAACGCAAGAGGGCTCTAGAAGCAGAGCGGCAGGCTCGTGTAGAAGAGTTGTTGATGAAAAGAAGAGAACAGGAAGCTCGTATTGAACAGCAGAGGCAAGAGAAGGAAAAAGCCCGTGAGGATGCAGCTCGAGAGAGAGCAAGGTATCTCATTTGCTATCTGGATTTTGATTATGGGGAGCATTTTACACTGAGTAAATATTTAGATCAGGCCTTAAAAAAACAGCCATTTGATGTCACATTTATTTTGTAGAAATAGTCACAAAATTTAAATGTACCAGATTGTGATTCCAAGGTACTGTGACATTACACTCAAAATGGAAATCTCTTGCAACTTTCTGTTGGGTGAGAAACTTGGTATTTTAAGATATTTGGTTGAAAAATTGAAATCCGATTTTGGCTAGCTTAAGCAAAAAGGAATCTTTTGGGTATCTTTTGGGGCATAAGTAATAGACCAGTTCAAGTTACTTTAGTATTGCTAATGATTTCTTTGATACATAGGTTATTTAAAGGTATGATTTCCAACTATTTAGGAACATCACACATTTTTTTTGGTCTGATTTCTAATAGCATCTTTTGTGGCTAAAGCACCAAATTGTGTATAGTTTTGGTGTGTAATTTACATTTTTCTAGCCTTGGATATGGTTTCTCTTGGGCACTCTCTGTGCCCTTGGAAATTACACATCTGCTGCTGCTAGTGAAGGTTGCTTTCTATCAGTGCAATACAGTTAGCGTTCCCTCAACTTTTGACTTATCAAATTTTGGTTTAGTCCTTTCAGCTCTCTGAGAGAAGATAATTGAAGTATCCATATTTAAAAGGTGAAATGTGTATTTCATATTTACAGTTTTCAATGTTTATTTTCATGTAGTTTGATGCTTATTTAAGTGCATGGAATTTGTAATTGTTATATAGCTCACTGAGAGACTAATCCTTTTATTTTGAAATGTTTCTCTTTGGTTTCTAAACAGTATTTCTTGCCTTGAGGACAATTTTTTTTTTCTGTGATAAATATAACCATAGTTACTATTTACAAGGTACATCTTATGTCCTTTCATCTTTGTCCTACTTGTATTTTTGTTTCTTAAACATGTCCTTTACAGACTATATTTAGTTGTGTTTTGCTTTTCTAACTGGTCTGCTAATTTCTGCCTTTTAATTGGAATGTTTAATTGAAATGGAGTACATTCTCACTTGATGTGTTGATTTTGATTAGATTTATGTATGTTATTTGATAATTGTTGCCCACATCAAGTCTTTTTTTGTCTCCATGCTTACTGTCTTGTTGTTTAGTAAGCCAGTACTTTTTGGTGAAAAAAATTCAACTTCTTTGTTTATTTTATAGAAAAAAGGTAAAACAAAATTTCATAACAAAGTATTAGGAGAACAAAAATAGTTAATACATTACATGTTATCTGTAAAGTAGTTGCTCAGGGTCTAAGATGTGGCGTAAAAATTTCTGCAATTGATTTTATCACAAACCTTCCTTTTTAATAAACAGACATTAGTAGTATAACTGACTTGCATTTTTTCCCTTTTTCCTACTGTGCTTTTCCCTTTCGCCCATCTTAGTCCTTGTTTCCTTTTGAACAATTTCTTCCTGTTTCACGGTATCAACTTCATTAATTTTTTAAAAAATGCAGTGTTTTAATTATTTGCTTAATGGTCACTCTCTGGATTACATTAATGATCTTGATTTATTAAAATTTACTTAAGGGTTAAAACTGAATTAATTTTGGTAAAATAGAGTGACTTTGCCCATTGTATTTCCTTGTCCTCTATCCCTGTGTTGTTATTGTCACATATCTCACATCTTACTTCAAAAAGTAAATAATACAGTGTTATTTGTTATGGAGTCCTATATTTTGATTTACCTAGGACTGTCCTCACATTTATCTTTGCCTTTAGATTCATGTTTTTATTAAATTGGTACATTCTGTCTAGGCCGTTGTGTCTTCACATATTCAGTTGTCATTCTTTTTAGGCTCCTCTGAGATGTGACAGTTTCTTATTCTTTCTGTGCTTTTGATGTCATGACAGTGTTGAAGAGTAATGGTTAGGTATTTTACAGAATCTACCCAATCAGGACTTGCTTAATGTTGTTCTGTTTAGATTGGGGCTACAGTCTGTTGTGAGGAAGACTCCAATGTTAAGGTGCTGTTCTTTACCAAGTATCATCCTCTTGACCTGACTTATCAGAGATGTTAATTTTGATTACCTAGCAGACATTTGTGTGCCAGGTTACATTTAAAATTTCTTTGTACTGTGCTCTTTAGAAGCAGGTCACTGATTGCATAGCCCTGAATGGAAGGATGGGAGTTAATCTTCCTCTCCTTGTGAAAGTAACTATATGTATTACCTGAAATTCTTCTGTGCAAGACATTTGTTTGTTCGTTCTATATTGGCCATTTTTATTACTATATCAGAATACCTGAGACTGAGCAATGTATAAAGAAGAGAAGTCTTCAGCTTAGTTTTAGAGGTGTCTCCAAAGAGCCTGGTGTCAGCTCCAGCCTGGCACTGCTTGGCTATATCACACTGTGGTGGGGAACATCATGGCGGAGTGTAGTTGAGATGTGGTGGTCATGTGGTGAGACAAGAAGCCAGGGCTAGAGGAGCACCCAGTTTGTTCTTTTAAAATTAACCAGGATCTTCTGAGTATCACATCAATACCTTTGGGGCACCACACCCAGAACCAATTCCTGTTGGGCTTTACCTCTCAGAGATCCTATCCCTTCCCACATTGGTCCATCAGATAACCAGGCTGCCAGCATGAACCTGTGAGACAACGCTGCACTTCTCTAATTGTTTGTTTAACAATATCCGTATATATTGAGTTGAATTTATTTCATACTCTTTAGTAGTAATCTCACGCAATATTATTTGTTTGCCATTTGTCCCATTTTTGGACATGGGAAACTGTTTCATTTGGCTCCTGTGTCCCTTTGATTAACTTCATCTTTTTGTTTTGCTTTGGGCATTTTCTTTCTTATACTATGGATATTCCAGATTCATCTTGTGTTTTCCCTGTCCAGACCTCAGATTAGCCAATTTACTTTACTTTAGAAGTCTGGTTCCTTTTACTAGAAAGTTTTTTTTTTTTTTTTTGCTTTTTAAAACTACTTCTGTTTCTTCATTGCGATTCCATGTTTGTGGAATCATCATCTTTTTCTTTAATTGTTATAGCATACTATTATTTACTTACTTAAGCATATTTGTAAGAGCTCTATAGCCATATAGTTATCTTTGTTTGCTAAAACAACATAGGGCTTCATCCACAGCTTTTTCCTGTGTCTGCCATACTTCTTTAGTTCTTTATTGAAAAATAGACATTTTTAGATAATGTATTCAAACAACTTTACAGTTTTGCATCAGTAAGTACTTCTTAATTTATTGTTTGTTTTTGGTTGAATTTCAGAAACATAAAAAGTGTGTTTGGTTTTTTTTTAAACAATTTTGTTGTGTTTTATACTTGCTTTTTGGGAAAAGGATTCACTGATCTCCTCCGTAGCTAGAAGTCCTACCCCTAGTACTTTATTTTAAATTAAAAACATTTATCAAAATAAAATTTATATAAAGTTAAGTAGTGTATCGATTTTATAACAAAGAATAACATTCCCTGGCCCCATATCTCTCTACTTCAGTTACCATTCCTGTAAAGCAAACTACTTTAGCTTCATTAAGCTGAAGACATCTGTTTCTAAATTGCCTGATATTCACTTACATATTTCCAAGTAACATACTTACATTGTTATTTCTTGAATTTTCTGTCCAGAAATTATTTGATTTTCTTGTAAGAATGATGAGGTTTTATTGTTTCCTCTCATATCCTCAGTTTATACTCAGAATTCCCCTTTCCTCATTTTTGATTTGGTTAAGTCCATTTTCAGCAGTCCTTTTTACTTCTAAAACTGAGCTACTTAGTATAATCCAATTATCTTTTCCTTTATATTGTGACTTTTTGTTGTCCCTGAATGAATGATTGCCTGTGTTTTAGTTTGTTTTGTTTCCCATGCTCCAGTCACTGAATCATTTCCAAACAGTCAAAAGGAACTAAAAATTCTAACATACTTAAATTTATTTTTTTTGAAATGGTAATTCTGTCAGTTAAACTTTTTCTTAGAGATATTTCTCTGAATTCCTGTGTCCTTTGGCTTCAGTCTGGATTGATCCTTTAGGTCCTTTGGAATGTTGTTATTTTAGAACTTCTTTTCATCTTCCTCCAATGTTAAACTGGTTGGCTCATTTCATTTCTTCCTTTTTATGAATAAACCCTGGGGAGTTCCAGCTCAGGTGGTGGCAAGGGAAGTTCCAGCTTGTTGGCGTTGGCTCTGGGGAATTTAGGACATCACTCCCAGGCCTGCGCCAAGAGGGGAGTTAGGCCCATGCAGTGGCGAGGTGAGTTCCAGCTCCCTGGGTCTGGCTCTGGCTCTGGCTCGGGAGAGTTTGGGACATTGCTCCCGGTGCTTTGGTGCCCGCCCAGCCCCTTAGGACATTGGGCTAGCCTGGAAAGGCTTCGCGGGCTGGAGTGGACCGTGCCCAGCGACCTTCATTCAACCAGGGGAGCCAAGTCCTGTGAGTCCCGCGAGCTGAGGGTGCAGGAGGTGATTTCTAACACGCTCAGGGAAAGTTTTGGAACATTGCTCGAAACATGGAAATAGAGGAAAATGACAAAACGAAAGACCAAAATGCAATCTCAACCCTCCAGCCCATCCCAAGAAAACATAGGAGCCACATACATAGAAGAAAATACTAGTCATCCACTTGATATACTTGAAATGATATCAACTGAAATAAAGAAGCAAGTACAAGAAGCCAAGAAGGAACTCAAATTAGAAATAATCTCCTAGGTAAAAGATGAAATGATAAAAGTAGTGAAAGAAATAGTGAATGCATCTAAAGAAGACACAGCTAAAAAAATTAGAGGAACAAAGCAAACAGAAAGAATCTCTGAATGAACAGTATAAGAAACAGAATGCATGAAGCAGATTCAAAGAGATATACAGGAAATCAAAAATTCTATTGTAAATTGCTAACACTGCCTCATCTCAGACCTGGAAGATAAGATTGCTGCTAATGAACATGAAGAGAAAGATCTTTTAAAAATAATAAGGAATCAGGAAATAATTCAACAGCTGCAAGATGATGCAAAGAAAAACAACATATATTAATAGGGAAAAATGAAAAAGAAGGGGTCAACACAAATGATATCAAGAGGCTATTTATAGAAGTAATAGCTGAAAACTTCCCAAACATGAGAATGGAAACTGATATACAAATTAGTGAAGCATATCAAACTCCAAACAACCATAACCAAAATAAAACTACACCCAGACATATAATAATCACCATCCCAGAAATCCAACATAAGAACAGAATATTAAAAGCTGTTAGAGAGAAAAGACAGATCACCTATAAAGGAAGACCTATCAGAATCACAGCAGACTTTTCAACACAATGAAGTCAAGAAGAGGATGGAGTGGTGTTTCAGATCCTAAAGGAAAATAACTTCCAACCCAGACTGTTGTACCCTGCAAAACTGTCCTTCAAAATGGATGGAGAAATAAGATACTTCCATGACAAAGAACAGCTGAAGAGCTTCATGATCACCCAAACAACCTGCAAAGAATACTGAAAGACATTCTAGATACACTTGCTTAGGAAGAAACCACTAAGCAAGACAGACAATTAAACAGAAGGGAAAGATAAAAATACAACAGCAGAAAGATAACATGTCAACAATAAACCAGTATATAACAGTTACAACCATTAATGTAAATGGCCTCAATTCACCAATTAAAAGAAACAGACTGGCAGAATGGATCAAGAAACAACGTCCAACCATATGCTGTCTACAAGACACCCATCTAACCCAAAAGGAAACTCATAGACTGAAAGTCAAAGGATGGAAAACAATACTCCATGCAACAGGAACTCAAAATAAATAAATAAATAAAAGAGCGGGGGTATCTATTCTGTTAGTAGACCACGTGAATTTCAAACCAAGAATGGTCCGAAGAGATAAAGAAGGTCACTACATACTAGTTAGGGGAAAACTGCAAGAGGAAGAGATAACAATCTTAAATATATATGCACCAAATTCTAGAGCACCCAAATACACAAAGCAGGTATTAACAGAAATGAAAAATCAAATAGGCAGTAACACAATTATAACAGGAGACCTTAACACACCATTGACAGAAAGGGATAGGTCAACTAGAGAGAAAATCAGCCAAGAAATAACAGAACTGAATCACACCTGTGAACAAATGGATTTGATAGACGTATACAGAGTGTTCCATCCAACAATATCAGAATATACATTCTTCTCAGCAGTACATGGGACATTCTCTAAAATACACCATATACTAACCCACAGAACATGTTTAAGTAAAGGCAAAAGAATTGAAATTATCCCATGCATGTTATTGGATCATAGTGCCATGAAACTGGAAATTAATGATAAAAGTAACTGCAAAAACCCCATGAACACATGGAAATTAAATAATACACTCTTGAGCAATCAGTGGGTCACAGAGGAAATTAAAGAAGAAATTAAATAATATCTATAAGCAAACGAAAAT
>PVLA01016038.1:0-22405 GCA_004027455.1 Hydrochoerus hydrochaeris
TAAAGAAAAATCTTAACTGTATTAATTTGGATTTGGACACCTAGAACTGCCTTGCCTACAGAATTTAGCAGAATCCTGCCTAGAAGCAATTGCTGCTTCTTAATGTAAAATTCTAGCCTTGGACTACAACAGACTTCTTGGAATATCAACTTTCATGTGATGTTAATTAAAAACAGTGTTCCTATTATTCTATTAGCTGTTGTCTTTGTCTAAAAATTAATTCAGAAAGTGATAAAGTTAAAGTTAGTTTCATATGACTACTTAGACACTTCAAAATATGGCTGTTTGATAATTACTCATATTTCCATTTATGTCAGTCTCTCATTGGCTATTGGAATAGACATTTTAAGTCTTTTAATTTCTCCATCATTACAATATTTTCAGGGTATAATGTGATTTTAATATAGTAGTTTATTAAAGCTAAATATAACCTCAATTAAAGACATTTTATATTGTCAGATTTAGTTTAAAATTCTATGTGTAATTTAACATTACAACTATTACTACTGTTCATTTCTCACAATAAGTATGGTGCTGCAAAACAAAAGCTAAATTATCTCCAAAATCCTCATTTTATCAATAATATGTAATATTAATTACATTATTAAATAAGCTTAATATTTTAATGGAACTATTTCTTTTTTCTTTTTTTTTTGGTACTGGGGATCTAACTCATGACCGCACACTTGCAAGGCAGGTCCTTATGCCACTGAGCTAAATCCCCAACCCCTGGAACTATTTTCATTTCACTGTCACATCTTTACATGTAGTTACCAGCTAAGTATGACAATTAATATTAGTTCTTAGCCTAGTCAAAGTGTCTTAAATACAGTACCAAAGTAATGCAGTATTTTATTTCAAATAAATCAGGTACTCACTATTACCAAATCCTGTTCTGTATATTACTTGAAGTAATATAAATACTTATTAGCGTTACTTTCAAGAGATCAAAAAATATAAGCACGGGATTCTCCTTTTTATTCTGTACCTTTCACTCTTAACAACAGTGAATAGTATGCATCATTATGTGCTCACTCATTTTATTTGTAATATTGCTTTGCTACCAACTAAAACCCAATAGATAATCTAAAAAGTTTACATATAGCATTTATAATAAAAATGCTCCTTTATAGATTGTATCTTTGACTAAGTAGGGGTATATACATAACCTTTACCAGTTGCATGGTAGACTTACACAAAATCAGACTAATGTTTCCAGAGTTGCTTGTCTCCATACCTAAGAAGCGTCTTCTACTAACAGAGACTTAATAAATTATGTAAATATTTAACCATTAAATTAAAATATAGTATGAAGCTTATTTTACCTAATTTTTTTGGAAAGGAACTCCTATCTCTCTATGTGTCAATTCATTGCTTACATTTGTAGATGTAGGCCATCCCAGTTCAACAATGTACAAAGTGATTTGCTTCTTTTTCCTAGTAATGAAGAAAATTCTCAATGAAAATTTCTACAGGAGACCAAATTTTTAATCCTATTTTTCATTCTTCAAGAAAGAAAATTTGGATGCTTGCAATTTCTGTTTAAATTATTAAATAAAACAATTCCTTCATTGGTTTAACAACAATTTCTGCTCACTTTAAATATGTTATTATTGTGGTTCCTGCTGTGATACCCAAATGCTAATGGCTCTCATAGGTGCATGCTTTTAAAGAAAGTTTGATACCTATAACTTGACTATCCTTTCTTTTTTCCATACCAGCAAATGTCTTAACAGCAAAAATAAGAATTGTTTGGTCTCCTTCTCACTTATGATTTTCCAGGTGTGCTTAATCAAGTAATCATCATGCAGGCAAAATTCTTCAGTGAATTCATTGACTCTAAATAAGAAAGAACATTTTCCATATGATAATGCTTCTAATCCTGTTTCAAATAAAATGGTGATAATTATGAGTCAGAAATAAAGTTGGAGAACAAGAGAGTGCATTATAATGTAAGTAATTAATGTCAATATCAGAGAGAATTTGTATTGCAAAAGACACTGGGCATTCTCCTGGTAAGACTTGAAAGTATTTTTCATAGAAACTGTTCTTATACTTTCTCATCTGGTAAGATTACATAATCACATTTGAAATGATGAAATCTTACTGATTGTTGCAAAATGAATGAATGAATGACATTCACTTATTATTCTTGCTAAGGCAGATGTTGAAAGTCTCCAAGACTGTAATACTCTTGTATTTTGCATTGATCAAATAATCTATTTTTATACTCTTTCCCCATATAAAAAGTCATGGAATATTCTCCCCTTTCTTTTTAATCACTCTGGGTTCTTTATTATTGAAGTCAACTAAAAAGAGTTAATATAAAGAAACAGAGGTACCCCAAACTTTAAAGTGTATATCCTACTGTCAGTCAGAATTTCTGAGAGACAATGAACTTGAACTTCCATACATTTTACAACCAAAACAAAGCACATGGAAAACTTTGGAAATGTCTCTGATAATTTAGTCAAAAACTGTTAGGTTCTGCTGATTGCACCATTGTGTGCAGTTAATTTCTGCCTTCATTGTCCTCATGACACTTAGACACATCAAAAGATGAAGGCAGATAGAAAATCCTTTACAGACTACTGGCTGTTGAGATAGCTGTTCTTCCCTTTACAGTTAGTGGAATCCTTACTGCTTCCTACATTTTCTTTCCTTTACTTTTTTATTCCAATGGAGAAGAGAAAGCAATAAAAACAATATAATATAAACAAATCAACAGGTTTCTGAATCTCAAGTCAGACTGCATGTAATTAAGTGAATAGACTCACAGGTATTGGAATAAGGGTGCTAGGGAGCATGGGGAGGTCACTGGCTGCTACATCCCTCAGAATGTTGATGTTGGAAGCTTCTGCTGAGCAAAACCATCCAAGCCTGCCTGCTTCACACTACTCTTCCTCAAGGCAGGATATCACCTCATGCTTCCTGGAAATTCATCCTAAAAGAATCAACTTTTGCCCATCAAAGTTATAGTTGACTGCTTCTTTACCACTTATTCTGCTAAAGGCAAAAATAAGCAACAGACAAGACCATCTCTTCCAAATTACAAAAACAATTTTATATCAAATAATCACTATAATTATTATTTGTATTAATATATATGCAATTTACATTACTTGTAGATGATTAAAATTAATGTAGACCATAAAAATAATTCCATTGGAATATAAAATCAGTAATATCAGACATGGCTTTTCTTATTCACAGTTTTATACACACAACCTAAGACAGAATTTGGTACATAGGATGTTCTCAAAAATTTCTGCTTTCTTAGTAATTCTGCCTAGAAAGAGTAGTAAGTATGCTTATCATGATAGAGAGCCTATGTGATGGACTCCAAGGATTATTACCTCACTACACTGATGTTTGTCTAATCCCCTCCCACACTGAATTAAGATTAAGAATGATCTGTGTGATCTGCATGTTTAAAGAAATTATAATTTCTAAGGCTAAGTCATAATAGATCGTTGCAATTTCTGTTTTGATCTTTAGTATTGCTTATTCTAGGGAAACCCTTCATGTTGTAAGGCTATTGACATTGAGTTCATGGTGAAGCCCAGGTAAAAAGAAACTGAAATTTTTTGGTAGTAGGCAACAATAATATCCCAGAACTTTGAACAGTATCACTGGAAAATGGACCCTTTGGTTCCTGTCAAATTTTCAGGTGGTTTTAGTTCCAGCCAACATGAGAGATGAGAGATCCTGCACAGAAACTTCTTACACAAAGGTTTCAAAATTCCAGACCCAAAGAAACCATGAGAGATGACAAGCTGTAATTATGAAGATACTAATCTTCAGAGGATTTTTACTGTGAATTAAGTAGCTAACAAAAAAGAATTTCTGCCAAAATATCTAACCTTGTGAGAGTCCATGTTAAAAAAAAGCCATAGTGCTCAATGGTTTCCTCTTTTCTCCAGACTGTATGGACTTTTGGTAAAAGTCTGTGGAATCTTGCTCGAGGTGAATTGGTCTCTTTTTGATATCTTTACAGAAACTCTCCCACTGTATATTTCTTCTATGACTCACTGCACACTGAGTGGTCTTAGCCTGTCAGGTTTTAGTTTGCGGGAGTGACTATTATTACAAAATATCATTAATAGGCAGTTTATAAATGACAGAAGTTTAATCCTTAGAATTTTAGAGCCTAAGAAGTGCAAGGCACCTGCAGATACTGTGTATGGTGAGGCTTGTTCCTCAGTCTGCGCCTTCTCACATTGTCCTTATACAGTGGAAGGCAGAAAGAGACCCGCTCAGCACTGCTCCTCCAGGACACTAATCCCACTCACAGGACCTCTGCATTTGAGCCTGATCACTTCCCAACTCCTAATACCATCCAGCACAGGAGCTTAGGGGAGAGCATCAACATTTAAACCAAAGGAAAGCAATCTTCACATACATTTTGCATTTCAAAATGCCATGGTGATAACAATGTAAATATACTAAGTAGAACATAAAAACTAAGAATACTAAGTATCTGTAATATAAAAAATAATCTAACATCTTTAAAAATATAAAAATTATCAAGAAGATAAAATGCAAATATATTAAAAGTAGAGTGAAATGAACGCTATACAAAGAAGCATGGAACAAATCAGTTCAGATTGACTGGAATTCCATGTTTGTGAAAAACATGATACTAACTAATAAAATTATGCAGCTTCCTAATTGCTGATACACCTCAGAGGGATAATTTACTAAACCAATACAAGCCATAAAGGGACAGTGACCTAGTAAATAAATTGGAAAGGTAGTAAAATAAAATACAAATGATGACATAGCATTATTTTCAAGAAATCCAGGAAATAGTTTTTATTACCCAGAAAGTTTTATTTGGTCAATACTTTAGGTTTAAATATCTTGATATCTTTCAATTTTGTGATTTTGTTTTACCTTAAGAATTTTTGAAAACTTCCCTATTAACAAGTGTTTACTGAGCACCTAAAATACACTCAGGACTGTTATAAGCACTGGGTATGCAGCACTGAATAAGAAAGGAAAAGCCTTCTCCTTAACAGAGCTAAAAACTGGTAAAAAATAAAAGTCACAAACATGTACTATAATATCAGATGGTGTTAAATGCCATAAAAAATGTAACAGGCAAGATGAAACAAAATGATGAATAGTTTGAGAGAGCAGGGTTAAAAGTTTAACAGGCAGTTGTTAATAAATGTTACAAATGGACATGTTACTAAATGCACAAATTTGGTTCTCAACCCTTGAGTCCATGGAGGCTATTTCTATGTGTTTCAAACAGGGTTCAGTTTGGTTCTGTCAGCTTCCTTATCGATTCTCTTTCCTGAATGTTTAGCCAGAAATTTGATCTTAATCACTTTGCAGAAAGTTTTCTCCCTAGATCATTGGGATTGAATTGAATCTGTATAACAATTTTGGAAAATACCACTAACATACCTCATAGATCTAGAGAAATCACTCCTAAAATTCATCTGGAACCAGAAGAGACCTAGAATAGCAAAGGCAATTCTAAGCAGCAAAGCCAAGGCAGGAGGCATCACAATCCCTGACTTGAAGTTATACTACAAAGCTACCCTAATAAAATAAACATGGTATTGGAATAAAAATAGACCTGAATGTCAATGGAATAGAATAGAAGATACAACTATGAACACACTCAACCACCTTATTTTTGATAAAGGGGCCAAACATGTTCACTGGAAGAATGACAGTCTCTTTAATAAATGGTGCTGGAAAAACTGGCTTTCCATATGCTGAAAACTAAAATTAGACCCATGCCTATCACCATGTACTAAACTAAAATCTAAATGCATCAAAGATCTAAATATTAAAACAGAAGACAAAGTAGGTAAAAATATTGAAGACATTGGGGTAGGTAGAGAATTCATGAACAAGAACCAAACTGCATGGGAAATACTTCCCAGAATCAGTAACTGAGATCATGCCTTATTAAAGAGTTTCTGCATATCCAAAGAAATCCCCAGCAGAGTGAAAAGAAAACCCATAAACTGGGAAAAAAATCTTAGTGAACTGTTCCTCAGATGAAGGACTTCTGCCTAGAACTTATAAAGAATTAAAAAAAATCAGACCCCACAAATTCAAAAACCCAATCCAAAAATGAGCATCCAAGATGAACACACAGTTCTCAGGTGAAAAAATATGAATGGCAAATAAATACATGAAAAAATGTTCATCATCATTGGTCATTAGAGAAATGCAAATTAAAACCACACTGAGATTCCATCTCACTCCAGAAAGAATGGCCAGGATCAACAAAACTACCAACAACAAATGCTGGAGAGGCTATGGGGAAAAAGGAATTCTTCTGCACTGTTGGTGGAAGGGTAGACTGGTGCAACCACTGTGGAGGTCAGTCTGGAGATTCCTCAAAAAGCTGGGGATGGAGGTCCCATTTGACCCAGCTATTCCACTCTTAGGCATATTTCCAGAAGATCTGAAAACATCTTACCACAGTGATATATGTACACCCATGTTTATAGTGGCACAATTTGTAATAGCCAGATCTTGGAAACAACCTAAGTGCCCATCAACAAAGGAATGGATAAAAAATTGTGGTACTTTTATGCAATGGAGTACTACTCAGCTATAAAGAATGATCATATTGAGATATTTATAAATAAATGGATGCAACTTGAATCTATACTCTTAAGTGAAATAAATCAAACTCACATGTATAAATACTATATATTCTCATTAGTGTAAGAAATGGTAAGAGTACAGAAGATTTTATGGAAATCATGCTTCACCATTATACTGCTCTGATGTCTTATGTCTTCTTTCATTAGTTGGAATGTTTTCACTCTTTTTTGTTTGATTTTAATATATGTGATGGTTTGAATAGTTACTTTGCAGAAAAGACAATATAGCAGCCATTGTTGATTTGATATCATCTTGCCCTGAAGTCCATGCTCTTGTTTTTCTTTTACCATTGGTTCTATCATGTTGTCTCTTATTGGATTTTAATATGTATGATAGTATAAACAAATTTTTATGGAAAATGAGATAATATAGCAGCCATTGTTCATCTTCAGTTATTTGGTTCAGAATGCCTTGCAATACTTCCATTCTCTTGAGTTGTTTTATTCTACTTTGTTATGTTTGACATTATTGTGTGTAAAGCTAAGCTCAGCTATTTCAAAGAAAGAGACATTATGATAGCTACTGTTAATATCCAATTGTCTTGTTGTGAAGTACTGTGTTGCTTACATTGTTCTTTTCTGATCTGCTTAGATTTGTCCTCTTTTGTTTTATTCTCTTTAAAATAAAAAAATTTAAAAAATGAAAGTTTTCTCCCTTAAAATCATGCAAGACTATGCTTATTCATTTTGGAAATCTTAAAGAAAACACATGCATGCACCATGAGCCAACATACCTGTTCATTGTCTTACAGTTATACTCAAAAGCACATGGGAATACGGTGCTGGTGCTGTGGATCACTCCCAGATTTCTCATTGCTTTGATTTCCAAGGCTCTAACCACTCATATTTCAGTCCCCAGAAAAGAAGTCCTCACTTAAATGTTCTTACAATTCAGGAGTCAGTACAGGAAAGTGCAAAAAATACAGAAATCATCCAATTTACAAGACTTATAATCAATATATTCCAAAGTTCATATCTCTTCTAGTTTGAAAATCTAGAAGTTAACCAGTCTCAGGCAAACCAACTGTACCTTCCTGAGTCTCTTATCTCAGAGTAAAGGAAAGTGTCCTCAGAGGAAGGAAGGCAAGAAAGAAGGAAAAAATGACTCTTCTTTCTTGGTAAGTCTACAGGAAGGTACTACAGTCAATTTTGCAGGTTATCTATAGCAAAGAATAAAATAAAAAGGATTTAGATATTTTTCCTCAATTTTAATAGTTTTATACTTGATTGGCAGATGTCATGTCTCATAGTCAGCTTTTTGTCAGTGAAATAAGATACCTGAGATCAGCAATCTAAATAGAGAACTATCTACTTTGGCTTGTGGTTTCAGAGTTTCAGTTCATAGGCTCCTGCTTTTGCAAGTCTGGATCTGCTGTGAGGCAGCATTATGGTGATAATGTGTGGAGCAGGAGGAAATTCACCTCATGGCAGCCAGGAAACAAAAGAGGCAGAGGGTCAGCAATTGCACTATCTCCTTGAAGGCCATCCCCAGTGGCCTGGCCCCTTCCACAAAGCCCCATCTCTGAATGCTTTACCACTAATAAAAGTAGCACAGGCTGGCAACTGAGTATTAGGTGCATGAGTGTTTAGGAGAAGTTTGTGATCCAAAGTGTAACAGGATATTTTCATGACAAAACAGAGTACAACATGGAGGAAGACTGGAACATAGTATTAGACTTAATTTTTTTATGTCAAATTAGGTTCATTGACATTGATATGGCCCATTGTAAGAAGTATAGATGTCTCTGTTCTTTCCAAAGGTAAATATTTGCAAAATGAGTTAAATGAAGTGCCCAAGAGTTTCAGTATTTAAGCCAATCAGTAAAAGCAGGGAAACCCTAGAGATACACATAGATTGTCTTTACACATGATCAAAGGCATCTTTGACTAGAAACACTAGGCTTAGAATCAGGTGTAAGACTACTAGTTGTTGGAAAGGAAATGCACAACAACTTTGCAGAGTTTTAGGTAGGTTCTTGGTAAAGATAGCTAAAAATGTGACCAGCAAATAAATACAGATTGTGTTACATGGATTACAAGAGAGACTAGGATAAAGACAAATACTTATGAATAGGTTCATGATTTGAAATTGTTACAGCAAGTTTAGGTTTATCAGAAGTGAAGAAACCAAGTGGCACACAAAGAAGTGGAGGTATCAAGCTTTATTAGGCTTGCAGGCCCAGAGGAGTTTGACCCTCCAAAGACTGATCCCCAAGGCTGGGGCATGAGAGCTTCACACAGAGGCTGTGGTGGGAAATGCAAGCAAGCTAAGCTACAAAAGCAGTTATTCAAAAGTGACAGGTTTACAGTTCATATCTGGGTGGCCTCAGCTGGCTGAGGAGTGAGATAGCAAGATGCAGTGAAGCCACTTGCTTGTTGGGCCACGGTGCAACTGGTATGGGGAAAGGAGGAGGTGGTCAACAGGGGTCTTCAGAGTTGAAAACTTTTGTTTTCCCCATAAAAACAATACCCTATTTCATAGTGTGGTAAAAAAATCAGTTACAGAGAAACTTGTGAGCTGCAAGTTTTCAGGTTTTCAATTACTCTCACATCTCATCCACGGGCAGACAAAGTGAGGCCTGAAGATTCTAGAAGTGGTGCACTGACACGGTGCTTCAGAAATGGAGACTGATTGTGTTAAACTACATCTTCCAGTCAAAGTTTGTGAATCACCTTGGAAGGGAAATATAACTGGAAAGGCTCAAGGCACCAGATGGTCTAGAAATAAATACCAGTGTCAAGAGTTGTCTATGAAATTTTAAACTGCTAATGCAGTGTCTCCAACTTCTTTTTTCATTTTGCCCTCTGGAATGAGCCATTACCAATGTGCTGCTCCTAAAACCATACATGAAAGCTTTTAATATCACAAATATACTGTATTTCTTTATGTACTATATGTGCATCTGTGCTTTTCACAAAAAAGATAAAGATCTTTAAAAATGAGCTTCTCTTCTCAACAATCAATGATCACCTTCACAGATACAATTATTCTCTTTAAGAGTGCACATAGAGGGCTGGGGATTTAGCTCAGTGGTATAAGTACCTGCCTGGTAGATATGAAGTCATGAGTTCAATCCTCAGGACCAAAGGGGGAAACACACACACACATGCACACACACACACACACACACACACACACACACACACACACAGAATGCACAAAGGAGAAAAAGGACAGAATCTCTCCCATATGAAGAAAAATGTGATTGTAATCTCTATCACTAAGGAAAAATTTATCTTCCTGTCATCCATATATTATGTAACCCTGAGATTCCAGGATTATTCCTGTAAAAAATCTACTTTTCTTTCTCTATTAATCATGTTTATCAAAAAGGGAATAAATAAACACTCAGATTTATGAATTTGAAATGAAAATTAAATGGCTGATTTTGAGTCATCATAAGGTTTCGATATCTTATTGCCAATCTAGTAGTGGCCATGAAATTATTGAGTTAATTCCCACCTTGTGAAACAGCAATCCCATTTTTTGTATTCTAATAGAATTATTCCCTAGGGGCTTGGGCTCAGTGGCTCAAGAGCTTACCTGGTAAGTGCAAGGTCACTTCCCAGTACCAAAAAAAAAAAAAACTTTAGAATTATTCCCTGTAAAAGAATGTTTAAATTACACAAATAACACCCCTGGCCCTGCCACCAGGAACTCAGCGGGAGCCTGCATAAGGGGTAAACTGTCCAGAATCTCCACTGAGGACCCACCCTGCCAGTGGGAACTCAGCGGAAGCCTGCATCAGGGATAAGCTGCCCAGAACCTCCACCGTGGGCCAGCTCCGCCACCGGGAACTTAGCAGAAGACTGCATCAGGCATAGGCTGCCAAGAACCTCCACCGTGGGCCTGGCTGCCACCAGGAACATGGCAGAAGGCTGCATCAGGGGTAGGCAGCCCAGAACCTCCCCCGTGGGCCCACCATGCCCCGAGGAATGTAGCGGAAGCCTGCATCTGGTGTAGGATGCCCAGAACCTCCACTGTGGGCCTGCCCTGCTACTGGAAACTCAACAAAAGCCTACATCAGGGGTAAGCTGCCTGAAAGCTCCACCAAAGGCCCACCCTGCCACCTGGAACTCAGCACAAACCAGCCTTAGGGGTAGGCTACCTGGAACCTCCCCTATGGGCCTGCCCTGCCACCAGAAACATCAAGGAGGCCCACCCAAGACTAAAAACTACCTTGGACTGCTACAGATGGGCTCGCCCTCCAACCTGGAATATCAGATCTCATTGGTATGCAGTTAGTGTGAGAAAATTTGAAACTTTGCTCACAGGTGGTAAACTTTGTACTACACTGGATTGACTGTATCAATGTGGTGAGTATACCCCTAAAATAGAGGTGTACAGGGGATAAATAGGGCCAGGAGTAAAACCCCGTCCAACTGAGTGTAAGACTTTGGTGTGTCTGAAAAGAGTGTGTGTGATCTCCTCCTACACATAGAAAACACCAGGTAGAGTGAAAATGACAAAACAAAAAAGCAAAATGCAGGCTCAAACATATAGTTCACCAGAAGCAAGTATAGGAGACATTGAAATAGAGGACCCCAAAAGTAACACACTGGAAATCTCTGAAAAGATAGACAGTGAAATAAAAAAACAACTGCATCAGGCTATAGAGGAAATCAAATTAGAAGTAGTCTCCCATGTAAAGATAGAAATAACAACTTTAGTAAAGGAGTTGTTGAATGCAGCTAAAGAAGAATTGGAGAAAAAAGTACATGAGCATGGGAAACTGAAAATTTAAATGAACAATATAGAAAACAAGCAGAATTCATGAAACAAACACAAAGAGACATCCAAGAAACAAAAAATTCTCTTGAAAGTGTGCAAAACTGCCTAAAAGAAGCTGAGGATGGGATTTTGGACCTTGAGGACAGGATCACAGTTAGTGATCAGGAAAGGATAGAACCTATAAAAATAACAAAGCAGCAGGAAATGAAAATACAGAAGCTCCATGATGATGCCAAGAGCAACAATATAAGAATAATGGGCATTAGTGAAGATACAGGAGTGCAGGCAAATGACATAAATAAAGTATTTATAGAAATAATAGCAGAAAATTTCCCAAACATGGGGAAAGAATCTGATATGTAGATAAGTGAGGCATACAGAACACCAGTCACAATCAACATAAATCCACACCAAGACACATAATAATTATGATCTCAGACATACAGCATAAAAACAGAATATTAAAAGCTGTCAGAGAAAAGACACAACTCACCTATCAGGGAAAGCCCAATAGAATCATGGCAAACATTTCAGCACAAACCCTCAGGTCAAGAAGAGCTTGGAGTGAGGTATTTCAAGCCCTGAAACAAAACAATCTTCAACCCAGACTGATGTACCCAGCAAAACTTTAATTCAAATTTAATGGAGAAACAAGATACTTCCATGACAAAGAACAACTGAAGAAATTCATGTCCACCAAACCAACCCTAGAAAGAGTACTGAAGGACATACTAGACAGAGATAAAAAATGACCACAATCCCCAAAACAACAACAGAAAGAAATGATCAGGTAGTATAAGCAATTAAATAAGAGGAAAAGCAAAAGGAGACAACTGGAACATAACACGGCAAAGTCGAGCCAGTACATACCAGTGCTATCCATAAATATAAATGGCCTCAATTCACCTATAAAAAGAAATAGACTGACAGAATCGATCAAGAAACAGGACCCCACAATATACTGTATACAAGAAACACATCTGACCCAAAAGGAAACTCATAGATTAAAAGTCAAAGGATGGAAAACAGTATTCCATACAACAGGAACCCAGAAAAAAGCAGAGGTAGCTATTCTATTTGCAGACAACATAAACTTCAAACCTAAAATGATTAAAAGAGATAGAGAAGGTCACGACATACTTGTTAGTAGTAAAATTCAAGAGGAAGAACTAATAATTATAAATATATATGTGCCAAATGTAGGAGCACCCAACTATATAAGACAGATACTAATGGACATGAAAAACCAAATACACAAGAACACAATTATAACAGGGGACATTAACAGCCCATTGTCACAAAGAGATCAACTAGACAAAAAGTCAGCAAAGAAATAACAGCACTGAATCATACCTGTGAGCAATTGGACTTAGTAGATGTTTACAGAGTGTTCCACCCAACCACATCAGAATACACATTCTTCTCAGCTGCACATGGGACATTCTCCAAAATAGATGATATATTATCCCATAAAACATTCTTCAGTAAATGCAAAGGTATTGAAATCATACCATGCATAATATCTGACCATAGTGCACTGAAATTGGAAATTAATGGCAAAATAAATTGTAAAACCTGCATAAATGCATGAAAATTAAATAACAGCCTTTTAAACAACCAGTGGGCTACAGATGAAATTAAAGAAGAAATAAAACAATAACTAGAATTCAATGAAAATATAGAAACAACATACTGTAATCTGTGGGATGCAATGAAATCAGTCTTTAGAGGGAAATACAGAGCATTAAAATGTCATATCAAGAAAACAGAATGAGCACAAATAAATAACCTAATGCTCCATCTCAACCTTCTAGCGAAAGAAGAGCAAGCTAAACCCAAAGCTCATAGAAGAGAGTAAATTGTAAAGATTAGAGCAGAAATCAATGCAATTGAAACTAAAAAAAACAATACAAAGAGTTAATGAATCAAAAAGCTGTTTTTTTTGAGAGAATCAACAAAATTGACAAACCCCTAGGTAACCTTATCAAGAGAAAGAAAGAAAAAACCAAATTCGTGCAATAAGAACTGAAAAGGGAGAAATTACTACAGACCCCATGGAAATTCAAAACATCATGAATACCTACTTTGAAAATCTCTACTCACATAGAGTGGAAAACGCAGATGAAATGGACAGATTTCTAGAAACTTATGAACTACCAAAGCTCAATCAAGAAGATACAGCAAATTTGAACAACCCAGTATCAGCTATTGAAATTGAAAATGTAATTAAAAACTTACCAACAAAGAAAAGTCCAGGTCCTGATGGATTCACAGCTGAATTCTACAAGAAATTTAGAGAAGATTTGATGCCAGTACTCCTTAAACTCTTCAATGAAATAGAAAAAAGCAATCCTCCCTAAATCATTCCTGGAGGCAAGTATTACTCTGATACCAAAACCAGAGAAAGATCCAACCAAAAAAGAGAACTATAGGCCAATCTCACTAATGAACATTGATGCAAAGATTCTCAACAAAATATTGGCAAATAGAATGCAGCAAATCATCAAGAAGATTATACATCATGATCAAGTGGGGTTCATTCCAGGAATGCAGGGATGGTTTAACATACACAAATCAACAAATGTAATACACCACATCAACAGAGCCAAAAACAAAAACCACATGGTCATCTCAATAGATGCAGAAAAAGCTTTTGACAAAGTCCAACACATGTTCATGATAAAAAAAAAAACCTTCAGAAACTCAGAATACACAGCATCTACCTCAATTTATAGTTAATTTAATTTATAGTTAATTTATAAATTACTGATTTCTTATTGGAGATTTTTCTCATTCTCCTTTTTCTTTCTTTCTTTTAGAGTTCTGTATTGTTGCTACCCTTTTTTCTGTTTTTTTCTTCTCTTTAAATAAACTTTAAAAAATGTATAATTGCTATTGTAAAAAAAGAGGAAATAGGAAGCACTATAAAAGATATAGCTGCATGTATGTTTAGATGTGTGGGATTGATGACCATATTTCTAGGTTCTTGTTGGATTCTTGAACAAATCTGTTTGCACTCTCACTGCTTTAGTGTCCACTTTGTGTGCTTTAATTTTGTAACTTGAATAACTATTTCTAAAACAACAATATATAACGTATCAACTAGTGATTTCTTACTATTTGTCTTCTTTTCTTGAAATTGTGTAATATTTCTAATTTTTCCTTTTTTTCTCTTTAAATAAAAAAATGAATAAAAAATTTTACCACACTCTCAACAAAAAAAGAAAACAGATATGAATGTACATACTCTTCATACAAGTCCTGTACACTTAATAATTATGCATACACCTGCAACAACTTAACCAGTCTGCATACATCCTACCAGAAATAATTCAAATTAAATCATTTCAGGCAGATCTATTGCCCTAATATCAGAATCCTCAGAGGCAGTAGAAATGTTATTGTTCACTCAGATCACCGTCCAATGTGTGTACATGTGTGTGTTCATATACACATGTGCACATATTCAGAGGTTAACATGCACCCATTTTCTTTAGCCTGAGATTAGTCTTGTCTCTGCATAACTTTCAGCAGTTGAGGAACCAGGTAGCTGAGAGCTCAGAAAAAGTAGGACACACAAATCTCTATCATGAAGAACAGGGGCCACATAGT
Source organism: Hydrochoerus hydrochaeris (assembly GCA_004027455.1). NCBI lineage: Eukaryota > Metazoa > Chordata > Mammalia > Rodentia > Hydrochaeridae > Hydrochoerus > Hydrochoerus hydrochaeris. Next base: position 14,983 of record PVLA01016038.1, read on the forward strand.
AAAGTCAAAACCTACAAAAGCACCACTCTCGTTCACATTGTTACTCACTCAGAATCTCTTTTTATGAAAAATCCATTTCACACTTGTCTACTTTGGTAAGTCACAAAATTGAGTTTAAAATTGCTTAAAAATGAGAGTGATCACAAGAAATCTAAAATGTATTGGATGTTGATGATTAGAGGTTGGCATATTCCCAGATGTTAACATAATCTAATTCTAGTTCATGATCATATTCTGTACTATTTCTATCTTGGATAATGAGTGTTCATTTCTCCTAAACTGATTTATCCTGATAAATGCCAAAATACTGGAGGATTTTTTCCTAATACAAAAATCCATGAGGTATACTACTATAAAATATTATTCAATAATTGATCCAAATTAGGATATATGTCACAAAATACTTGAATAAAATAAGCTTTTCACACATGCTTTATCTTAGAATACCAACACCTTAGCAACTACTCATAAATGATAGATATACTCAAAGAATTGTTTTTATACCACCTACAGAATAAAGTGATTTGAAAAAGGAGAAGAACATAAAGTCTACTGAGTTCCATGAATGTTAAATTGTGAAAAAATTCTCACTTAATAGAATTTGTGTTTATATTCAGCATATAATGAGAAAGGCATCTTGTTGTTTATGACTACTCTATTGTAATAAATGAGCCATCAAACATTTTCTCATTCGTAATACTTTGTATTCATACCTAATGGTATCATTAGAAAGACCATTGAGATGTACTAATTGTAAGTAACTTTTTAAATTTAAACATGGAAAATGTGATTTTGTTGTCAGAAAAGAAAGAAAAGAACTCAAACAGAAAATGGAGGATTCACATGCAAATGTAGAGATAGAGGCAAAGCCCGGAGAAGACGTATATGACCTATGCAGAAATCAAAGACAACAAAAACAGTATCCTACTAGGACAGATGTCATCAGTTCTTATTTTTCCATGTATCATAGTATAGGAAGTAAATTTGAGTTTTGGCTATATTTTAAAATTTTTCCCAACATAAAATAAGAATACATTTACGAATGTACACCACAATGAAAGAACTATGTTAAGCAAATAGACTCTGCTATTCTAACAGCTGTCTGTGTGACTTTTGAGAAGTTATTAAATCTCTCAGCAGCTCAGTCTACCTATCTCCAAAAATGGGAGTGTCACCAACACACAGAAGTATTGAGAGTCCTACTAAAGTAGTACATACAAAGCACTTTGTAAAATGACTGGTCTCATATTATGACCTTAGTCAATCTGCTATTAGTAGCATTATTATTATTATCAGCTACAATTTATTGAAACATTAACTACATTTATCTTTCCATCTGTACTTTTTGATAAATATTTTCTCACATAGCACTAAAGTACAAACCCATTTTATCTGCTACTTGCGAAAGACAAAAGATGACAAGTAAAGATAATATTATCCAGGACACCTCTACATGTTGGTTTCTCTTTAGTCTTAAGTGGCACTAGCATGATACAGATGGGATAATGCATGGAATGAGTGCTTTTTTTGGTTTATTTTTTCTTGTTTTTGAACCAGGAATCAAACAGTCCATTTCACTTACCAGGCAGGTGGCAGGCTGCTGAGCTATATCTCTGGCCCCTACCAGTAATATTTTTAAACTGTTAAGAAAACATAAATTAGAGAAATATAACTGAAGTAGAGGCAAAAGTGTCAAAACTCAGTCCAAATTAATAAAATATGATTCTACTAAGAATGCAAGCTACTATCTCCAGAGATGCATAAATAGTAATAGATATTCAATGAGCAGAGAAGACTGAAAACATTATTACTGAATGATTGCAGGGAGTGTTAATGGGAAACAAACTAAATGTGAATTTATATTGAAACATAAGTGCTACAAAGAATGATGTGAAATTCTAAAAGCTTAATAATAGTGAAGAGCTTGTTTTGGTTGAAAAAACTGATGGGATCCATGATTATGTGATTATATTTAGGCAACACTGTTTTCTGAAAGCAGTGTTGTATGGATCGATATCGCTCCATGATTTCTTTAGTAGAGGAGAACACAAAGAGCTGGTAGCAAACGCTGCCCCAGGAGGATCAGTCTTTTTATAGAGAGAACAGCAGGAACCACTTTTTGCTGAAAGAGAAAACAGTAGAAAATGAGAATCAGACAGTGTTGATTAGGGAAAGTAAATTTAAGATGTAGCCTCTGTGACTATTCTAAAAGTTTCTAGCTTCTCAAAGAAAAAATATAAGTTTATTCACCGAACATTTTTATAATTTGGTGGAGATATCCAGAAAATGCATGAAAATGAAAAAAATACCAAAAAATTAATGCAACTGTCTTTTCTGAGAATGACTCACTTTATACAAAAGAAGAAAATGAAAGAAAAATCCTATATCTTTTCATAGTTTATTTTATAATGGTATCTTTTATCATTATAATGTCAATATTAGGCTTCTGTATTAAAATGACAGCAAGAAAGAAAACTTGTCGATTCTTTTCTCAAACATCTTAGTCAAGTATTGCAATTTCATCATTTCACATCTTATTTCTAAGAAATTTGTCATTGTAGCTTACACTATTTTCTGCTTATTTCAGTATGATTTAATGTTTCCTCTGCCCTAGACAAGTTACTAAACATGGCCTGATATTCTGACTTTAATTACTTCCTTGCCACAAATCTGTTATTGGCTTCCAATTACCTAAACATTCATTATGAAAGAATAAACTCACATAAATGCTGAGATTCTGATCCTCATACATTAGGTCAGATATTTTTACACATCACATGATATGAAAATTCACTAGACTTGTACATGAATATTATTTTTCTTACAGAAGAAAATGATCATATATACCCAATTGAAGATAAAAGAATAAAACTGTCTCAGAGCATTCTTATTTTAAAACTCACATTGCCACAATTACTGTGTCTTCATATTTGCATATATTTGCTATCCTCATAGCTCTTGGGTGATCAATATTTTTAATACTAGGAATCAACATCTATAAAGTTATTAGTGCATAATTTTGGGTCCTCTGCATACTTACAACACCAGCAGTTTCAATCAAATCTTCACTTAATGCAAAGGCTACTTTAAACCCCAGGGATATTTACTACATATGACAGTAATTAGGAAATTAGGTTTTTCTAGCTTTTAATCTTTTCTACATTTTATGTAGATTTTTATACACTTTATGTCTCATGAAAAAAAATAACACATTGGAGTCTATGAATCTTACATTACTTAATGGGCCTGATGTGTAATAAGATTCAGAAAACTACTTGATTATACTCAGGAAGAAAAAGTATACAGCAAGTTGAGCATCCCAATCAGATGGTCATTAACTCTCAATGCTTTATTAATTTGATCTTAAGTCATCATTTCAATATTCTTTTTAATGGAAATGTCATTAGTGTAAACACATCTGTAAACCATCTGGAATAGTTTCCACTAAATACATCATTAGTGCTTTACTCCAGAGAGAAAGAAAATGAAAGCTGCTCACATAGCTGCCCATTTCAATATTTTGGGGACTTAAACATTAAAATGAGTTTTAAAAAAATTATGTTCCTACTTAATGGAAAGTGGTATTTATATTCTCCAAAATGGCTGTGGGAGCCAATATTTCTGAATTCATTTTTGCATGTATTTTAAGCACTATAGTTTCCAGAAATGCAGAACAAAAAGATGCAAAGTTAATAGTCATACAAAACTGTACCATTAAATTGAAGCATTTTATATAAAAAGAACAAGAAAAGCAACATCCGTGGGTAGACATATGCAGAAAGCTTTAGGAAGATTTAGCTGTTTGACTCCAAACCAATGTTCCTTGCAAAGAAAGAGGTACAAATGGCATAAACTTGTGGTGAAATAAAACTTGCTGTGCATTCCTAGATTACCAAAAGGGAAGTTTTTGGTACATAGTTTAATATACACAAAGGATCCTAGTTTATAATCTAACATAAAAATGGAGAATTTTAGTAAAAATTGATAGAAAGTAACTGATAAATGGTGAAAGATTCACCCTGGCTATTAGAAAGATTTAGACAAGAGATAATACCATACAATTTAAGTAGGCAGAGTTTTACAGCTAAGTCATGATGGCTTATAAACAGAAAAAAAACGTGTTTTGGGGTTGTTTAATTTTCATTTATTTTATTCATTCATTTGTTTACTTGTAGTGCTAGGGACTGATAGAGCACAGGGCCTTCTGGATGCCAGAGAAATTCTCTTCTTTAAGCTGTGCCCCAAGTACTGTCAGGTTATGCTGCTGTTTTAGCTACTCATCTGACTCTGATGTTATGAGTGTACACACATATTTGTAGCCTTATTTCACCAATGGAAAATACTTCCCCCTTGAAACTGGATTCTGGGTACTAACTCTTAAAGAAGCATATGTAAATGGCATGAGTATCTAATCTGGCATTCCTTATCTTTCCAAATTTTCTGCAAGTGGTTACCTGGATCTAATTTCCTAAATTCTCTTTTCCTCATTGTACACAAAAGTTTAATTCATTTTTATCCAAAAATATCAAAACTTAAGGCAATAAATATTCAGACATCATCAGTTGATACTTCTAAATCACTGGGATTTCAGATTTCTCGTTAGCTGAAGATTAGTAGCTAACTAGTTAATTAATCTCCTTTCTTGACTGTTGCCTATAGGGAACTGACTCGTTTAATGTTATCACCAAAATCCTATCTTTTTCTCCATAGAATTCAGGTCCCCAGTGAAGTAACACCATGACATAAGTATGCTATCATAGTCAGGGTTTATAAGGGGAAAGATTTAATACAGGACACATAATTTATAAGATTTTACAATATTCAACCAAAGAGTCAAATGCAAAAGAGTGTGAGAGATCTGTCCACACACCAGAGACCCAAAGAATCCCATGACGATGTCCTCCATGAGTGCAACTGGAGGTCTAGAGCCCACAACATATCATGCAAGTCTGTATCAAGGATCTGCACAGGGAAGGCCCAAAGATCAGTGGTATGGAAACCAGAAAGTTTGTGCCAGCAGGATGAAAGACCTGTGCCAGCAGTGTGAAGAAGCTGCATTAGACATAAAAAGTGACATGCAAAGTAAGTACCAGAGCTCCCTAAAGAGAACCACGGGTGTCTTCTGTCAGTGAGGAATGAAACTCCTCTAACCATGAGAACAGCTGAGTTCTTATCAGGAAAATCAGCTTGACAAGCTTCTCCCGGAGAATCATCAGCACACCATCTTCTCTCCAGTTCTCTTTTTATGATGTTGGCAACAGTTCTCAGGTGGACCTTGCACACCCAGCACTGCACTGATTCAGTTCTGCAGGTTGTTACAAGTTGACCATTTAATCTGCCACAAATGCTATTGCTAATTTTCTGACTGTGAATCTCTCAATTAAAGCTTCTTGCTCTAATTGAGATTTTTGCCTCCACCTTGGTTCCTAATCTTCTCTTTTAGTAGAATATCTTCAGGTTCCAATCAGTTCATACTTGGTATCTATTTTATTCAGACTCCCTTCTTGGACTTTTTCTCTAACCTTCTTTGACATTCCATTTTTCATATATGGGTGGAACACATAGACCTAGTACTCTTTTGTTATCTTTGTAATATGAGGAAACATTTTCTTAAATGGGATTAAAATTCTATACACAAATAAATTGAAAAATGTTAAACGGAACATATTAATAATAACATTTTCTGTGGATTAAATTATGTAATAGAAAAGGGAACTTCAGGATGGTAAAAGTAACTCTAATATAATTTAGTATAATTAGGCTAATACCACAAGCATATAAAGAACTCAAAATCATGTAAAATACAAGCAAAAATATATGACAAAGTGACTTGAAGAAGCAAAGCATATGGTCAGAAAAGATTTCTATAATGTCAACAAATGTATAATAAGTTACTCTAGCACATTTATAATAAAAATACAAAGAAAAAACACAATGAAATAGTTTTATAGATTAAAAATTAGTATAAGTTAAAACAACTGCTATGATATGAATATTTGTAGCCTGCATTTTCCCTCTCCAGTAAAAATTCATATGTTGGAATTCTACCTACCAAGGTGATTCTGCTGGGAGACATAGACATGAAAGTGGCTTGGGGTATGATTGTGAGAATGGGGTTCTCCTAATGGTATTATTGCTTTTGTAAAAGAGGCCCTAATGGGGTCCTTGCTCCCTTTTTGTACCTCATGAAGGTATAGCCATATGAATGAACCAGGACAAACCATCATCATGTATCAACTTGCTAATGACTTTATTTTGTCCTTCCTAGCCTCAGAACTCTAACGAAAATATTATTCTTACTTATCAGTCTTCTTTTGTATAGGGTTTTGTTAAGACATTCAATGAAAAGTTTATAACCAATGAGAATTTTCACACGTTGCCAGATGTTTATAAAAATTTTTATTTTCACCATCTAGAAGTCTTCTGCATTACAAAATGTGTCCTATAGATTAAAATTCAGATAAAATATTTGTCCACATATATGCAACAAAAGATACACAAATGTATCTAATAACCAACTGAAGACAATATTAATATCAATCATAAAATGTATAAATTCATTTTGATATATCAGATACTAATATGCTTTAATCAATAAAATTAGACTATGCAAACATAGAAAAATATGGATGAATCACAAATAATTTAAAACGCAGGAACTAAATATAAAAGAATATCTGGTGATAATTATGTAAGATGATGTATCCATTAATTAACCAGACATACTCCTTCCACTACAGACATATATATGACATTTTATTGGTCAATTAAGAAGAAAAGAAATATGCATCACATGATTCCATGCATATAATATTTTTAAAAATCCAATCAAATTAATCCTTGTTTAAAATCATGAAGATAGATCTTTCTTCTAGGGAGTACACGAGAAGTAATGATTGAGTGATAACATAGTAACAGCTCCTGCACACTGCTAAAAGCTAGGTGAGATGTATACATATATTCACACTGAGATAATTCCACACATGGTACACTGGAGAATTCCGCACTTTTGGTATCCAGTACTGAAATTAAAAATAAAAATCCTCATTGAGATAAAGTGTGGTTTGTCATGAACCTAGGTAATAAAGATTTAATTCATTTTTATCTCCCTGGTGAGTTTAAAAGACTATCTTCAATGCTGTACTTCTGAAACTGGAAGTCCTTCCTAGTGCTGGAAGTCATATCTCAATTATAACAGCAGTACAAACATCAAACATAAGTGAAATTCTTCATACCATGTCTTTTTTATTCTTCTGAAAAATGTGAATTCTTAAAAAGTGAGAGTCCTTAATAATTCATTTTAATAATCTGAGCTCCTAGTTCCTTCTTTACCACCTTTCATGTATATAAATATTCACTGCATATTTGCTGAATTACAATCACAAAACCATGTGGCTTCTTGCATTATCAACTCTCATTCTTG
>PVLA01016039.1:0-22393 GCA_004027455.1 Hydrochoerus hydrochaeris
CCACAAGTTCTAATGATTAATAGAAATTTTCTACATTACAGGAATTACTACATGGTATACAACAGCCAGTTCATAATTATATAGTCACAAGCCACATGTCTTAATTACTTTCCTTGTCACTGAGACACAATACCTGACAGTCTGGAGTTAAGCCAGACATTAAGCTCACAAGTGTATCATTACCGCTGTGCCTATGAACCCAAAAATGAAATCCAGGGTGTGATGAAGATGTATGTCTAAGCCATTCAGTCTAAAATGAGAGAGTGAACATGCACTAATTCTCTTTGGCGTTTCTAAGGAGATCAAAAAGAAATAAAGTTTTGTGGCTCTTTAATTTGTTTTGTGAAGGTCTGATATCCTTTAAAGAATTAGTTTGCTTGGTTTCATATTATATTATGCTGCCTCCTAGGGAAAAAATGTAATTTTTAAGTCAAGATACTCGATCTCTGAAAAATCAAGACTTTAAGCAAAGGGTCATGGTATAAATGTCTTGCTTGAGATTCTATTTCAAAATCATACAAAGTTCCTATTTTTGAAAATGCCTACCATAATATACAATGGAGCTGTACAGAATGAGAAAAGTAGATATAATGGTTGATTGATTGTGTTGACTTTAGAAGTTGAGAAGCTTAACTAAGTTGGCTTAGTAATTCTATACCCTAAGGTGTAGAGGACCCACCCTAGGGTTGCTCATCACCTGGACAGTATTTAGGGGAAATGAGGAAGAATGAATCTGCTTCTGTTCTTTGGAGGAGCTGCAGTCCTAGCCTTTAGTTTAGACATCATCTCCTGGCTTCTAATGCAGATGCTTCAGCTTCTACCTTGGATCCTTCAGCCTTGAGGCATAGACTCTTCAGCCTTCCATCACAGAACCATCAGCCTCCTGATACAGACTTGCACAGACACTGCAGTGAACTTCAGATATTGGATTGAAATATTTAGTCTCCAGCATGTAGACACCCTCTGCACATTTCCTCATCCAACTCTGTGATTGAGCATCATAAGCCAATCTTCTAATTTCTTGTACATTTGTGTATCTTGTGTTATGTCTGTTTCTCTAGTAAAACATTGACTGATAGAGTGGATACTGTAGAATCATCTCATTTTTTGTACAATAAGCTATTTGTTGGGGGAGGGAGACGGGAAGGAAGGGAGAAAGGATTAAAAAAATGAGGAATAAATGAAAACACAGCTTCTATAAATAGGGAGAGGAAGAAGGGTTGGAGGGAGCGGGAGGAATGGAAAACAAAAGAATTAAAATATATTCTCTACAGGTACAAATTCCCTATGATGACTATGGCCATTATGTATCATAAAATATATACTAAAATATATATGTATGGTAAAATATATACTAATAAATAATATAAAAATATTATGATAATCTTGTTTTGAAAGGGAGACATAATTCATAGGTCTTGTACATCAAAGGGAGCCATAATTCATAGGTAACATAGATCTACATATTACAGAAACAGCCTTTTTAATTTACCTATCAAAACATTGATATCTTTTTTGTCATAGATTTATAAGCCAAAGTATTTAAAAGTCCAAAAGTCTTTAAATTCTGCTGAACACAACTCGGAAATATAAAGACAAACTTTGTGAACTGTAAAGAGAAACTTAACTTTGGGAAAATTTATAAGGGTAATTCATCCTGAAATTTCCTGCATTTGTGAAATGAACTGTGTGAATCTAGAAGTTTAAATATAGCTGAAATGAAAGGCAGATAAGATGTATTCAACTTCCTTCCCTGCCAGACATCCTGTAGTGGTTCTGGAGCACGACCCATGGCTGGTCAGCTAAGGCTCTCTTGTGCTTTTCCCAGACTTCCTGAACTGTGTAGCCTTCAGGGAACAGAGTCACTTTCCTAGCTGCCTCCTCCCTGGTCTGGTTCCTCTTTCCTTTTTGTTTCAGTGTCTTAAAACTCCCACTTCTCTTTACCTTTCTACTAACAGGCTCACTCCTGGCTAAGACAGGCATTGTCAGCCTCCTTTTCCTGAGTAGTATAAAAATAAAGGGGCTACAAAGCAAGAAATACATAAAAATTGGGAAACTTCTGACACCATGGCACTTGGTGCTAAATGCAGACCCTTCAACTCTGAATAAAAAAATTATCACTTGGGTAAAAAAGCAGGGAAGAAACCCTAATTGGTCAGGCAATATAAAAACACTCAAATCCTACATGAAAGGCCCATTGATATTTGGGGTTTGGAAGAGTCAAAAGACAATGAGTCAGAAATAACCAGACCTGCTGCTGTGTCCACCGCAACCGGAAGGCTTGCCTCCTGCAGGCAGCCAGCACAGGCAGGAAGAAACAGCCAGACCCACCTCTGCATACCCCACCACCACCCAGATGCCTGCTTCTCACAGGAAACCAGCACAGGCAGGGAGATACCCCATATGCCCACAGGCTGCCATTAGAGATGCTTGCTTCCCATGAGCAGCCAGCGTGGGCTGAGAGAATCAGACAAACACACCCCTGTGTGCCTGCTGCCATTCAGGGAGTCCCAGTGTAGCCATCCAGGCAGAGAGAAGAAGCAGCCCCACCACTACACACCCATGACCACTGGGGAAGCCTCAGTGTAGTTACATGGGTCTGGAGAAGCTCACTCCATGATCCACTGCCTCCCCAGGAACCTGCGTTCAGAGAAACCCAGGTGCCTGGCCTATTCCCCTACACCAATGTGGGATGCACCTGGCACCCCCACAACTGGCTTGTTGGGATGAACCCAGGTATATGTCATGATGAAGAAGCAAAAGGCAATCTTAGATTTCTATCCCAAACAGAACAAGTCTGCGAGATATAGAAATGAAAGAAAATGGAAGTCACACACCTGAAATCTCTGAAACAATAGGAACTGAAGTAAAGAAACAACTTTATGAGGCTGTAACAGTAATCAGATAAGAAATAATATCTCAGGTGAAAGAAGAAATCACAAACATAATGAAAGAATTGCTGAGCATATCTAAAGAAGACATAGATTTTTTTAAAAAAAGAGGAGCATAGGAAAATAATGGAAACCTTAAATGAACCATATAGGAAAGAATTACAATGCATGAAACAGATTCAAAGTGATATCTAGGAAACTGAAAACTGTTGAAAGCTGGAAAAACCATTTGAAAGAAGAAGAAGATAGTGATCGAGATCTTGAAGGCAGGATTGCAGCAAGGGACTGTGAAAGAAAAGATCTCTTAAAAATAACAAGGAACCAGGAAATAACAAATCAATGGCTGCAAGACAATACAAACAAAAATAACCTAAGAGTAATAGGTGTCAGTGAAAAAGCTGGAGTCAACACAAATGACATAAAAAGACTATTTACAGAACTAATAGTTGAGAACTTCCCAAACATGGGAAAAAGACCTGACATTCATATAAGCAAGGTATATAGAACTGCAACTAGACATAATCAAAATAAATCTATACCCAGACATATAATAATCAAGATCCCAGAAATTCAGCACAACAGAATATTAAAGGCTATTATTGAAAAGAAACAGATCACCTCTAAAGGAAAACCTCTCAGAATCATGACAGACTTTGCAACACAAACTATCAAGTCAAGAAGTTCTAGGAGTGAAGTGTTTCAAATCCTGAAATTCCAACCCAGATTAATGTACCCTGCAAAACTATCTTTCAAAATTGATGCAAAAATAAGATATTTCCATGATAAAAACAACTGAAGAAGTCATGACCACCAAACCAACCCTACAAGGAGTGTTGAAGGATATTCTAGAAAGATAAAGATGATCGTGGTTCCAGGAACAGCAGCAAAAGGGGATGGCCAAACAGGGCAGGCATTTGAATGAAGGGGCAAAGTGGGGGCCAACAGCAGGAGGGTAACATGGAAGAGATGAGCCAATACATGCCAGTTATAAACATTGATGTAGATGGCCTCAATTCACCAATAAAAAGAAGCACAGGGAGAGTGGAGCAAGAAACAAGACCCATCAATACGCTATATAGAGAAAACACATTTAACTCAAAAGGAAAGTCATCAGCCAAAAGGCAAAGGAAAGAAAACAATTATTCCATGTAATAGGAAACAAACAAACAAACAAAAAACCCAGGGGTGATTTGCCCATTAATCACAGAATGGATAAGATATAGTATTTCCATACAGTGGAAAGTTACTCAGTTATAAAAAGGATAATCTTGAGGCTCTTGTAGGTAAATGGATGCAACTTGAGATCATGCTCATTGGTTCAGACTCATGAATGAACATCATGTTGTCTCCTATCATAAAAAACCAAACAAGTTAATGGGATCCAAAATGTACAATAGATATTATGAAAACGATAGGGGGAGGCAATATTTAAAAAAGGAATGTGGTAATAAGTGTTCATTTCTTATTATCTTATTTTGAATTCCTGTATTGTTTTCATAGTTTTGTTAGATTTGGTTTTACTCTGTCTTGTTCTGTTTGATTTTACTGTGTCTGATGGTATGAGCAACTATTTTGAAGATAATGGGATGTACTATGGTAGTCATTATTGGTTTTTGATTATTTGGTTTTGAAGTCCTGTAATGCTTTCATTCTTTTATTTTGATTGGTTTTATTCTATTTATTATTGTTATTTTATTATGTTTGATGGTATGGACAACTATCTTGAAGAAAACAAGAGACATCACAGTAGGCATTGTTGATTTCCTATTATTTTGTTTTGAAGTCCTGTATCATTTTCATTGTTTTGTTCTGATTAGCTTTCCTGTTTGCTTTGGTTTTATTCTCTTTAAAATAAATTTTTAAAAAAAGATGATGAGGTAATTTCTCTGATGTTTGTCATAAATTTTACCCCTTCCATCAAATCAATATTTTCTATTTTCACTACAAAAACCATTTTTAAAAATTGTATATGCCCAAATAGTTTTTAAAATATTTCATTACTTTGCACAAGAAATATACTAAGTCATGCTCTTCTTAATATTTGGAAGAGTTTTTCAGAAGAAGCACAATTCTCGAAAAGATGCGAGATCTTATAAAAATTTTTATGTACAATTAATATCAACAGCTATCATTTTTAGATGAAAATAATTTCATAGTCAATAGAGACATACAAAAATAAATTAAAACCCACAAGTTCCAATTTCTACTGACTTGACTATAACCCTGGGAAATTCACTTAATATTTCCCTGTCTCCATTTAGCCATTTGTAAACCATTTTAATAATAATAATCCTTAATTTACTTCTAATGTCAGTATGAGACTCAATTAATAACAATAAATTAATTTTCTTTGGTTAAAAGGTTAGATAATTATGCATAACTTTGATGTTCTTAATTTTCAAAGTATTTTAAGATGTTGAAATGATTAAATCTGCAATCTTGTCAGTGACCTCTTTTAATTTGATTAATCACAACATAGTTTAACTTTTAAAGTATAGATGTAGTTTTTCCAAATGACAAAGTCTTTTCCATTCAATTAAAGTCAAACTACACCAAAATAACTATGAAAATTTATAACTCTTTGTACCTCAGTTTTTACATGTGTACATTACTTTTGCATGAATTTTATGCAAAGCAAACATAATTAAACTAAGAATGTTCATTCTCATTAAAAAAATACACAGTGACACCTTAGTTTGTAAGCATAATCTTATGATTTTGGAAAAGATGATTATGTTTGTGTTTGTACAGGGACGATGGTTGCAGTTGTATTTGAACCTGATGCAGACTTTACAAGCAAAAACAAAATTTTTGCCAAATACTTCTGTTTGGGAACCAATCTGTTTGCAAATGAAAGCATTTGTAAGCCAAGGTGCCACTGTATATCAATCAATTTTTAACCAGAACCTAAAACAGTTTTTGTTATTTCACCACATAACCATGAGAGTGTCACACCCATGTTTATCCTTTAGAGTATTTCTATTGATGAATTATTAATTTTAATTTTATGAGCTTTATTAATGAGTGCTTAACAGGAAAAATCATAAAAATAAAGTGTTGCGTTTTTAATATTAACTGAGTGTTTATTTTAAAAAGCCTCCAAATTTTCAACATTGACTAGTTTTTCATGCACAAAGTCTAAAATAGAACAACAGAAATAAATTCTTGTATGAACTACAATGAAAATATCAATAGCACTCTATGAAAAATATCTTTACTTCAATTTTCACACCTGAATAATAAGGAAATAAGATGTCAATAAAATAAAATATCAAATGTGTAATGAGCGCTTAGAATAGACATTTTCACCTCGGTTGTGTGCTTTCTTACAAAACCTAAGAGATAACACCAGAAATGGAAACCTATGTGAACTACAATGAAGATACCAAAAGAACACTACAACAAAAATAATCTTTGCTTCAACTCTCTCATCCAAGGCAGTCTACACACATGAAAATCGCATGTTCCATACACAAATATCACTTGCACTGACAGCATGTATGTTTTGTTTTCTTGTCCTTTCTTGTAGGGCACAGTTAATATCTTTTTTTGTTTTACTGTTGTTGTTATAGTAGGCCTTTGGCATAGTAGCTCCTGCCTGTTCACCTGTCAACTCCCCAGTGTAGTCAACAATTGTTTCGCATAGTTTTTCTTCTGCTGTAAACGATTTCTAAGAAAATTTCTTGGTGGCATTTTGCACTTGTTTCTTTGCAAACTATCAGACTATTTATGCCACACATGTTTAGGATCAAATAAAACACAATCATTGGCCAACACTTTGTGATTTGAGTGACATCATAGTTGCTGCATAACTCATCAACAATGTCTACTCTGTCTTTGGTTTTGTTGTAGAAAGTTTCCGTCTCAAGCCTCCATTTTTTTTAAGGTTTTCCTATCAATGTTTCCATCATGGTGCAATGTTGACATCAGCAGTATCAGTTTGTTTTTCTTTGCCATATATAAAGCCAATGCAAATCTTTCTGAAATCCAAAGATTGTACTATACAATTCTCCTTTTTGAAATGACAGCATTTCAAAATTTCTGTATTGCTCCTGTGCACAACTCCTATACTGGTCAACTTGTGCTCTGTTAGCAAATATAATATCAATTGGGAACAGTAAATCAATTGTTGAATGTCACATTCTGATTAGTTTGGGACATAGGAGCAACAAATCTGTTCACATCATTCGATTTATTCTATATGAGTAAGGACCTGATGGCTGAGTTCCAGGATACATGTCTAAATTGAAAGCATTATAAGTCTTTACATCTACAAGGACATAAATTTTTATGTCATATTTTAGCCCTTGATCTTCCATAAGTTTTTTACTTTCCTGTGATTATCATGAGAAGTCTCTGCTAAGTACAACAGACCTGTGAATGCTTTTAGTTCAGCTAGTGAGGAGTCATAATAAGTACATTTTTTAATATGGCTACTGGTGCATACAGAACATTTTACTTATATCTCAATGTCTGTGTATTTCACAACAACTTGTAACATTTCATGTGTTATAATTTCCAACAATGAATGGTAGTGCTGGCATTCTGCCCAATAGATTTCACCCTTACCAAGACTCTTACTATATTTTCAGACTCAGTTTTAACATTGGATAATTCCATTTGGTTGTGTGACAATTTTTCAACATTTTTATTAGTCAAACATGTATTTACATTGTTATTTTCTTCAACATCTGAATCAAGAAGTCTGCACTCCCTGTGTCTGTATCAGTCAACTGTTTCTCCATTTTACTGTCACAGAAACTTTGGTTCACATGGCCAACATCAAAACCTTCTTTTTTTCTTCTTCGTTTTCTTTTTCTTCATCCTCATCATCCTCATACTCACATCCCTCTTCTGTTATGAAAATATGTACTTTATCATGATGAATTATGTTTATCACCCATTCATGAATAATCTGATGATTCACTTTTGTCCTCCTCCAAAACTTGCAGATCTGGCTTTTCATGTGCCATTGTACCAAGCTGGGATATTGTACAAAAAAAAAAAAATCAAAAGAAAACTTTTTAAAAAACACATCCTAATCTGCAATATTCAGGTAAACATATGCAAAAAATGTTCCGCAAAGCATAATGTGGGAGTAAATCCTGGTTTGACACTTCTGCACGAGGGAAAGGTCCTGAGATGCACAGATGACTACTATTATGCTAAAGTACAAATTTTAGTAGAAAAGTAAGGGGTGTGTATGTGTCACCCTCGGTTGTGTTTGGAGGGGTAAATGATCTTTAAATGCTGATCTCATTCATCTGATTCCTTGCAATGTGGTATGAGTAGGTGTGGGCTTCTGTATGTGCATATGGCCTTGGAGGGGGAAATACTGGCTCACTGTATGAGTGGGGGAGGTAAACTTCAACAAAAATGCATACTGGATGTAAACAGATCAATGTTAACCACAACAGCACTTGAGGGATTAAGAATGAGAATACATATTATCATATATCTCTTCTAATGATAAAACAGAAAACAAATTTAAGTGGTTTTCGTCTGTATTTTATACAGGTGCACTTTTCCTAATATACTAACTTTTGTTTCACCTGTTACATTTCCCTTACTTCCTATTCTGTCCCCAAGTGATCAGATGTCCTTCTGAGACAAGGTAATGTGGGAAAAACTGCCTTAAAATGAGCTTTCTATAAAAGATGACATAAAATATAAGTGTGAAGAAAGAGATAATAGGAGATCTAGGAGAAGTATGTCAGAGTAAGTATTCTGGAGTACTTCCCTGTCTCTTTCATAAGGAAAAGCACAAATTGTCAGTCTACTAATGATGATTTTTGTAAGATTTCCATGTCCCAGGAATAGTGCTAAGGGGACGTTTGCATAGTTAGTCTTTGCCAGCTGAGGAGATGCTATTTCCTGGAGCTTTACACAATGCATGCGTGAGGACAGCCCATGTCCCCAGCTCAAGCCATTTAAGCACATCTGTGCTCGTTATTGGGCCAGACATCCTGTTTACTTCCTTAGCCATTAACCTAAATACATGTCCTTTCCCATTAAATCTCTCATTGAAACATTTTGTTTGTGCTCTAGGTAAAACACTAAGTTTGATCAAGTCTCAATTATCCACACAAAGGCTCTGTGTTGTACATTGTCCTTTCACCCCTCCTCCACTAAATCAAAGGGTAAGCAAGGAAGAGTTGTATGGAAGAGTGCTGAAAATACGTGTTAAAATCAGACTGTGAAAATCCCAGATGTTTTACTGAGGAATTTTGTACTTTATGAAGGATGGTATAGGAACTGAGGAAGGTGTTTGAGTAGTGGAGTGTAATATTTTAATTGTACTCAGAGAAAATACTCAAAATAGATTAAAGGATGGGGCTGAAGCAGAGAGAAAAATTGGTTTAGTTTTATTAGTGAAGCAGTGGTGAGGGCATAAGCTAAGGCACCGTGACTGGAGATGGAGAGAAAAGGACACTTGAGGGCATGATCTCAGAGTGGGACAGTCAGAGGCGCCCCCAGGCATTGGAAATGAATGGCCAGGAGGCGGGGGTGGTGATCACAGAAAGATTATATCCAGCAGGTCAATCGGGGGAAGTTAGGGAAGGGAGGCAAGGAAGGCCCAAGTGAGGGCATCACAGAGGGGAGCAGAGGGGAGGAGGAGGAAACTTTCCACCACAGAAGGAAGAGGTGAGTGGGGCGGGGAGTCAGTAGGGGAGAGGAAAAGAGGAAAGGAGGGAGGGAGGGAGAGAGGAAGAGAGAAAGAAAGAGAAAGAATGAAAGAAAGAAAGAAAGAAAGAAAGAAAGAAAGAAAGAAAGAAAGAAAGAAAGAAAGAAAGAAAGAGGTCAGGTGTGGTGACAACAGCCTATAATTTTAGCACTCAGCAGGCTGAGGCAGGAGGATCACTGTGAGTTCAAGGTCAGCCTGAGCACATAATGAATTCAAGACCAGCATAAACTACACAGGGATATGCCATTTCAAAAAAGAGAAGGTGGAGGAGGAGGAAGAGGAGGAAGAAGAAGAGAAGAGGAGAGAAGAAGAGAGGGGTAAAGAGGCTAGGGAGGAGAAAGGAGAAGAGGGGAGAGGAGGGGGAGGGAAAGAGAGGGGAGGGGAGCTTAAGGAAATGTATCTGCCCTAGTATAAATGACTGGACATTATGGCAGTGGTCTAACATGGCGGAAGGCCAAAGCAAAAACAACACGTCCCCTGATGACCACTTCCTCCTCCTTCCCCCTCAGCCCTGATTACAGCTTCTTCTTTCCTTTCCCGTGCATCAGTTCCTTGTGCATCACCAATGCCCGCCCCAAGCACCGATTCTAGTAGAGGTCCCATAACTCTCAGCCTGCTCCGCACCTGGCAGAGGAGAAAGCCCAGCCCCACAAATGTTCTGCTTCTTTCCATGTCCTCAGGAAAGGCGTTTTCTTTCCTTTTTGTTTCTCCATTGTGCCAGAAAACCCTAACACTTACAAGGAGGAAAGGTCAGTATCTCAAAGGTGGGTAAGACTCAAGGGGAGGAGGGTGCAGAAAAGGCCTCTGGACTTGCTCCAGAGGATGAAGAAGGGGCACTGACACCTGGCAGGGCTCCCCAGTGTTCAAATGCACATCACTGCCTTTCCCTCTGGCATAAAGATTTGTGCCTTGCTGTGAAGACACATTCAACTGTGCTAGAAATCACCCTGGCCTCTTCTCTTAGTTTATTGCACACCCTTTAAGTTTGCCTGTTGAATTTGGGTTGTAAAATCAATGTCTGTTCTTAAACTATAAGATGTTTGGCATCTGATATCTAAAAGACTTGAAGTGAACATTACAAAATTCAGTGTTTTCCAAGGTGCAATCCTTGGTAATTATAATTCTAGTCCTACAGTGAAATGAATAAAATATTTATTTACAGAACAGAATTTTGGTCTTCCAAAAATCACTCTTTTGTGGAGATAATTTTCTAGGGGTAAATACTATGTGATCTGTTCAGAAGTGGCAATTTATTTCAAATGAGCAGCCCCTTTTCATTTCTATTAATCTACAATAAGTGTCATTATCTGCTATGCCATCACTATAAGCTACCCAGGAACATTCATTTAAAAAAAGGATAGGCTGGGGCCGGGAATTTGACTCAGCAGCACAAGTGCCAGCTTGGCAAGCACAAAGTCATGAGTTCGATCCCTGGTACCGGAAAAAAAAAAAAAAGAAAGAAAGAAGGAAAAAAATGAATAGGCAACCAGCCTTTGCCACATGGCATTTACAAGTTACCTCCTATCAGCAGCTTGTGCCACATGGCATGGCAAAGTCACCTGTCCTCTAACAGAGAACACCATTTGCCCAGTTTGTCCTACAGCAAGCTCCACAGCTCTGCTTTGTGGCTGGCATATTTTGCTCCAGCTGAATAAATTGCCAGATGCCAGTGGGATGTGTTTTATTATCAGTACATTTACTATGAGGTCAATGAGGGTTAAGATTATAGAGGCCTTTTCCATGTCACAAGTTATCATACAATTTTCACAAGTGTTGTTTTCATTGTGATTGATGATGGGCATTTTTTCTTTGCACTTGTACTTCCTAATTCCCACCCAAGCCTGGTAACATTTTCCCTCCTGCATCTGGTCCATGGGCTTCCTTGGAATTACTTCAGTTTGGAAATCATTTAGTCTGAGATACAATTCACAGCACTGACAGCTCTTCTGGTTAGGGGTTGGTTTTGGGGAACACTTCTGTCACCTGTTTTTGGCAAATGCGCCCCCTATCCCCCAGACAGTCCTCACAATAAGAAGCAGGGCCAAAGGTCATACTGCAGTGAGACCAAGACCCAGAGAGCCTGGATCCAGAACCAGGCAGGTGGCCTAAAGCCTATAAAACAAATCTCACTGCTCCTCTCGGAAAAAAACTTGACAGCAATCCTACAAGTTACATAACATGAAAAACAATGAGTCGTGATATTGAAAGAAAGATTGTTAAACAGCCACTGAACAAAACAAGAAAGCCACTTTCAATCAGATATGTTAAAGGAAAGACTGAATTATTTTTCCACTCTTTTTTTGGAAAAAGATGCAGTAGAATATCCACAAAGCAGCAATCAAAAGGTACCCAACCAAAAACCCCACGAAGTAGATATCACAGCGCTGAGAGCACCCACCAATAAAAACGTCATACTATTTCTGTTACTGTCAGTATTTTGTGCTGTAGACGCGGCAGGCTTCATAAGCACAAAGCTCACCTGTGCAACCTCGGAGGCACCCTTACTCAGAAGGGCCCTGAGCTTGCTGAGATCCACGTGTCACCACCTTGAAGGTCTCTGACACTTTAGGTTTTCAAAGTCTTCATCTTTTTTTCACTTAATCCCATCAGCTCATTTGCACCTGGCCCACCAATGAGAAAGCTGAGCCCAACAACAGCTTCTCCACAGGCGATGAGAACCAAAAAGAACCAGGAAACAGCACATTAAATGAGCAAGAAAGGAGAAGTCCTGGGTGTGAGACCACTTTCGTACACAATACTGATTTCATAAATAACTCTTATTTTTCTAATGAAGATTCTTCCAAATTATATTTATCACCTTCCAACCTACAAAACCTCTACCGTGGAAAGTGTCCTTCAGGATTTAGTTACCCGGAACCTGGTAACAGCTGGTGAATTACTCAGACTCAGTTCCTTCCTGTCTGTCCAACTTATGATCATTTCTTAGCTTTTTAGCTTTTATATCAGCAGAGGCTGGGGAAAAGCCAGAGGTTGGAAAAACACAACTTGACAAATTCTTATCATTTGCTAAAAGTTCCAGAAACCTAATAGGATGCGGAAATGTTGAAAAGAAGAGGTTTTGATACTGTTTGCAAGTTTGCTTCAAGAAGGCGAATTCTATACCTTCATTTCCAACCTACACTAATGCGTGATGGTGTTTTACTTGACTAGTAAGGTCCTTTTCTTGTCTTGGTTACGGAGTGCCTTTCAAGTGATGAGAGGATGTTTCTCTGTTGTGAATTTCGCTTGCTCTTTTCCTTGACTGTCAGCTTGTTATGGTAGGGAGACTGGAGACATAGACTGTTCATTAATTCAGACTTCAAAAAGGGTAGGTGCAGGTGAGCAGAGTCAAAGCTTAGATCTTTGTGACCTTTCTCTTGCACACGGATCTCTCGCACCTACTGGAGTGACAGCCCCTAAATTCAGTCTCATGTTGGTAGAGTGCTCGCCTACCAGTCTATTTTAAAGCTGAATTCACAAAGTTTTTTCCATTTTTATTAAACGACAGTTATTTCCTTAAGCTGGTAATATTGGAAAGGTACTTGTTTTTTTAGATAATATGATGCACAATAGGTCTTCCTTCATATTTACCATAGTTAGTGTACACAAAATTAAAGAATTAATGAAACAGTGATTACACCATGACTAATTTTCTTCAAGAAATTGATTACAAACAAATTCTGAAGAATTTGAGAAGATAGCTGGTAGTTCAGGGATTTCCCTCAATACATTAATTTTCTTTTTTTTTTTTTTAGATAAGGTTTGAAATTAGATTCAGATTGCAAATTACAGCTTTGTATGGGCTCCCCACTGCTAGCTAGTGAAATCCTCTGGCTTCTGGGTAATGAAGCAATTTGGCTTCCCATAATAGGACTGTGAGAACCTTATTTCCCACTGGCAGAATAATATGACTGCAGTTAGAAATGCAGGAGTGCAACATTTGCTCTTTGCCTGGGTCACCAGTAGGGATACATTAAACTCAAAGAAAATAGGCGAGAAAACACAGTGATGTACCTGTGTGTTTCAAAATTATTCTAAAGCCTGCTGTCCACCTCATCTTACCCGGCTCTTCAGGTGTGTCTCAAAAAATTCTGTTTTCTTTTTTCCGAGAAGAATTAACCTTTTGCTGGTTTCTGGACACATGACTTACACTCACTTGTCATCCCTCATACCCTCACCACTTGGCAGCCCAGTGCTCCAGTGGGTCCTTCCTTCAGACATAGACTGAAGTTTCTTTCTGTTGAGGAGTCAGAAATCTACAGCAGACAAACATGGCTATTAAATAGTACGCAGGCACCATATTGGATGTTCAGGAACAGAACAAAAGCTGGATAACAGGACTCAGCTTCCCTTTGTATGTCAAACACATACCAGTTGACTGCTGGAGTTCACACACACTGGCAAACCCACCGGTGGAGACTGGTAATTCAGTCATGCATCTAGTTTTCAAATCTGCTTCCCTCCATGGAGTTTCCTGGATCTCTTAGCACAGTTTCAATTAATTTTACTGCTTCTTTTGGTTACCTGGGGTGGTGGAAAGGAGAGATGCAGAAAAAGAGGAAAGGTTTCCTAACAGTTTATCAAAATTATTTTTGCCACATGTGGTTTGCTGTTGCCCTTTCTGCTGTGTCTTTGAATGCAATTTATGTTGCACGAAGACTGTTTTTCTTTCAGAAGTTCCTGCATTTAAAATTCAAATCTCAACTGTCAGCAGGCTGCTTGCTCCAACTGTGTCTTTTCCTAAGGTTGTTAGCAGGGTCCCTTATGACAGATTCCAGAAGTTTCCTTACTCCAAAACTCCAGAAGGCCCCTATTCTAGCTCGTGGGAAGAGAGTTGCTTAACACAGTTAGCTAATCCCTCTTGCTTTCAGTTTGACATTTATTACCAAGAGTCTACTGCTGAGACCCAGGTCACACCCTCCCTGCTTCCCATACCGATGATGGCTCCATTCCCTGCTTTGCCTGTTTGAGCCTGGGACAGCAGTGTGGAACTACATTGAGGACTCAGGATTGGTGGCCACTCAGGAAAACTCTGTCTTTTCCCTTCTTTTGGTATCACTCTCCCCATGACATAAGGTTGGCAGTGTTTTCTACAATTAAAAAATGCAAGATTTCCAAATCTTTAGTCATAATTTTAATCAAGCTTGCCAACCTGTGTTATTATATTTGTAATAATTTCTTGCACTATTTGACTTTGCCTAAGGCTAGAAATTTTCTAATTTGCATTTTTTGTACAAAAAGATCTCAATGACTACTTTCCTCAGGCAACATGGGCTGGGGAAGAAGCCCAGGATGGACATGTGACATGGGCACAAGCTGTGCAGATTTTGTGTTACACGGTAACACCCAACAGAGAGCATCACCACAGAAGAGGAAGAAAATAACTAAGAAGACAACAGACAAAAAACCATTCAGTTACCATTAGCCAGCCTTCATCATCAGCTACTCCCGTGTGGACTTAGAGGACACACGAATGGAGCAGTCACAGTGACCAAGCTGGAAGATGGTGGCCAAGCTGGAAGATGGTGTGGACCCAACAGTGTAGACTTCTACAGACCAAATCCCATCTATCTACTGCTGCCTCGTTACCCAGTATGGGTTTGTGACAAAAACCAGTGCTAAACCTCCAGTACGATCTGCCCCTCACAGGCTTACTGACTGCTTGCCAGAACTTTTGCTACTGTGGACTTTTTTCATCCCTCAGAGACAAACCAACCTACTCTGCACATATTTGTGCTCTTCCTGCCCTCAAAATCTCACCCAATACCACTACATAGGATCATGCAAGATGCCTGAACTCACAGTGTTTTTTCACCTATGTTGTCATCACACTTGTGTTCATATTACAATAATTTAATAATTTCATGTATCTGTATTTGATCCACTATTTCAGATTTTTTATATATTTCACATATGTAGCCAGCATAGTGGCACATGCCTATCTTCCCAGAACTCTATAAGGCTGAGTGAGACAGGAAGATCACAAGTTCAACCCCAGCCTGTGCAACATATCATTTTAGTAATATCTTATTTCAAAATAAAAAATAAGAAATGAGCTTGGGATGCATCATATTGTGAAGGCCTTGGGTTCAATCCCCACAACACACATAGCAAGGGGGAGGGGAAGGGAGGGAGAAAGGGCGAAAGAGCATAAATGGCCAAAATACATGAGAAAAAAAGTTCCACCTTACTAGTCAGTAAAATATACACTTTAAACCAGCGTACATTTTTCACTTATTAATTTGGAAAAGATACAAAAGTATAATCAAACCCAGTTAAACCTAGTGATGCAAGACAATGGATAATTTTACACTTCAATGTGAGAGATGAGTATCTTTACTGGAAAATGTTTTGATATGGTATATATGGAAATAGAATATGTATCTTTATGACTAAAAAGGCACATGCATATATTTGTCTAATGATTGTTTTATTATTTTAATTATAAAATTATTTTAACACATATTCTTTATAATCTAAGATAATATTTAAGAGAAATTCCAAGATATCTGTGTATTAATTCATGAATATATTTATAACAGTTAATATATCATTATATATATAATGGAATACTAGTCAATCATTACAAATTATAATGTACAAATAGATGTATTTATTCACAAAGAAAGTCAAACACAGTAGGATTCAGGAAAACAGGATTAAAAACAATGTATAAAGTAACATATTTTTCTAAAAATATATATGCATACTACGTATGCTCACACCTAACACTGAAACAGTTGAAAGGAACAGAAAATAAGCACAGTCATTCTGTGGTAAGATCGTGATGGTCCTTTCCACATAAGTGTCTTTATACAAATATAAACTGTAATTAAATCAGGGGTGAGAAAAATGGCAAAGTAGAAGCCAGCACTGTTAACAGCCTCCTCAAGAATTCAAAAGAATTGAAAAACAACTACCAGTGAAACTAGAGATCATCTGTGGGAAAATCCAGTATTTTGTTACATTAATATGTACCAATAATGAAATAATGAAAGGAAAAAAATGAAGAAAAATAGTCAGAAAAAAGCCTTACAATGTCAGAAGTTTTAAAACCCAGTCATATGCTATGTATATGGCACATGAGCCAAAGTAAATCCTCAACTAAATCGTAAGATCTAATTTACTGTAGAAATATTGACAGTAGCAGCATTGCATAAATATTTTTAGATAAATACTGTTTTCTTCTTCCTGAAAATACGCAATATACCTACTGCCACTTGTGAACTGGCAAAGGTTTGTATAATTTTCCTTTTTACGTATTACCCTAACAAAGACAAGAACTTCTAGAAACTGAAAACTCTTACAGGAAGAACTCATGCCAATAATCATCCATTTATTTAACAGTTGAGCATGTTTAGCCCAGTGGAGAGAGATGAATAATATGACAATCCGGTAAAAAAAGGTATTATGGAGGGGGCACCTAGAGGGTACCTCACAGCCTGAAGGTTTGGCCCCCTTCCTCCTCCCTCAGATTCCAGACAGAAACGCAATCAAAATCAAAGAAGACAAGGCCCTTAAGCAACTTCTGATGAAGCCTTGCAAACAATCTTGATGTATATATGAAGGTGGGAGCAAGAGAGAAATGAAAACTTTTAAAAAACTCATATTTTTTGACTTTCCATCAGCAGCAAATCCATATTATAATCTGAACATATTACCCTGCTACATGGTTTAGAAGGATACCTCTGATTCAGTGCAGGACTTAGGCACTCAATGTATAGAAGTTACTACAGGTCATCCAGTATATGTAGATACATTTCCATCTAGTTGACCAAGCAGCAAGTTCAAGAAAAGTAACAATGCTTGGTTTGTAAAAATCATCTCCCTTTCTTCCTGGAGCATTCACACAACACTATAATTCTGTAAAATGGATATATCTTAGCATATGCTTATTCATGATTACACCTCTAATTATTGCAAAATCCCAAATGTAAATCTTCCTGCTGCTTGGGAGACTATATTAAAAGGTTTCCATATTCTTCGTTCAGTTTCTCACACTGACATTAGTGGTTCATTAATATTAAAGAGACCAAGAGTATCGTATTAGCTAATCTTACCAAAGACTATCTTTGGAATCTGTCAAACATAGACCTGACTTCTATTTTTATAATTTGATGTGCACCATAGTCTGATTTGACTATTTTTAAAACTATCAATCCCTTTTTGGCTAGAAGGAAATTATCTGCTTTAAGATGCATGCTTTAACCAAGGCAAATATAACCTGAGGAAAACATAATTTGAATTGCTGTTTAGGAGAAATAAAAGTGGCAAACATATCTTGCTTAGTTCTTCAGGCAATACAGCTAACTTTTTAAAGCAAAGGAGTGAATTCTCTGGAAGGATGTGTCTAATGTAACCCAGGACAAAGAATATCTCCATTCCTCAGGGAACCTATATGACCCTTCTGCTCTCAAGTTCCCCTGGGTATAAGAACATCTGCACACGCACCTGAGTGGTCTCTTGGACGTGGTATTATTAGTTATGATCCCTCACTGGGATCAATTTGTGGGGCCTTTAGAACTCAACAGAAAAAGTGCCAAAGTCAGGGTCCATATTCTCTGTTCACTAGACAGAAACAGAAAGTGTATTAAAGATTTTAGTATTACTATGTGAATAATCATTGTCAACCATTTCCAACAATAAATCAGCCATTTTTAAGTACCTGTAGTATGCATGGTATTCTGTTGTACTCCGTGAGAAAATTTAAAACACTAAGCTATAACCTGCCCAGAAGCCCTTAAAATCTGGTTGGGAAGAGAACACAGACTCTAAATATGAGCCGATGGTCAAAACAAGTCAGCAAAATGTAACATTTGTAGAAACTGGGGCAGACTATGTAAGGAAAAACTTATAAAAGTTTCTTATTTGACACTAAGCAAAAAATCCAACTTTTGTATTTCTTATACTGGTTCATTCTTCTATGCATCATTTCCTGGCCTTCTAGAGAATAATCCATCCATTTTGCACAACCAGAAGTCAGACAAGGGCTTAAGTCCTCACTCAAAATTCAAGATTATTTTGTTGCTTAGAAAAAAGAATTTGAAAGGAAGTATGCTATCTGTACAAGTTAGATCATTTTTTATATATAATAGAATTATAAAAGGATTTCTCCACTATAAAAAAAATCAACTGTGAGTAACAAATAGATGAACTTTAACACAAAAGCAAGAGTAAAAACTGGAAAAGAAGGAAGATTTCAGATACTGTTTCATTTTGTTTTAATTTTTCTTATTGTATGCCTTCATTTATCAGTTATGATTTATGTTTTGTTCTTTTTTTGTGCATTGTTTTGGTACTGGGGAGTTGAACCATGGGTCTGACACATGCTAAGTACACACTCTGTCACTAAGTTCCATCCCTACTCCTGTAGTTTACGTGAGACACTAAAATCACCACTATATTAAGGATTTCAAACAGAAAAAGAATTTCTGAATTTGGGACTATTTGTCTCATTCAATTCCTGATATTTAGAGAAGTTATAATTAGATATTGTCTTAGTCCAAGTCACCAAAAAGTAGAGCCTTGAGGCAATGACTGAGTTGATGATAATCAGAAAAGGACATCGCTGGGCCTTGAAGGCACAGGGTAAACGATAAAGAAAAGGAAAGCAACAGAGACTGTAAAACATGGTGTTACTGTTGCTTCACAAGGAGCCATGGAGAAACCCAGTTTTCTTCAACTGATGAAGAACTTCGCCAGGATGTTATGAGAAAAAATTTTCACTTCACAGGAGTCAGCATGACAGACAAAGAAAGGAGACCACTGACCAATGCTCACCTCCCTTCACCCGTTGAGAGAGGTGTCTTAGCTTTCACTCATGTTTCTTTTCACTCGCGTGGCTGAGGCAAAATACCCAACGCCCAACATGAAAGAAGGAAAGGTTTATTTCTTACAATTTTGGAGGTTTCAGTCCATACTCAGCTGACTCCAAGTGGCAAGGTGGCATGGCAGAGCCACCACTCATGGTTGGCTGCAAAGAGCAAAGCAGGAACTGGCAAGAGTGAGACACACCTTCTTCCCGCCCTTACATCATATGCTGGCTCCACCCCTAGGCGGGTGTAGCGCTCACACCACCAATCCGAGTGCTAGACAATGAACCAATCACAAATGCTAGATTTGGTCAAGTCCATAACTGCATGAGGCATGGGGGCCACTGACATAAAGAATGATAGGAGATTTCCACACTAACTGCCTAAACTCTGAGGTGGCTTCAGTCAGTCCCTCCCTTATTGTTCAATCCTGTTCAGCCCCTTGGTGACTACCAGGTCCCACTTTCTGCTGTGCTGTTCCCTCAGTTCCAGATGTATAGGGCTAATCCATGCAGGATAGAAAATAAAGACTGTTAGAGCATTGTTGAGGAAATTGAAGAAAGTGTGCAAGAGTTTTGTCTGAGTTATCATACACCACATCAAGCCCATTTTTCTCTTGGCATTTCTCCTAACAACAGCTTTTGAACACTCAGTAGCCACTGGTTCAGTGAATTAGCAAGTGTGAGTTACCTCTGGGTCTACCAGTGAGCAAACCTTAAGTTTTAGGTTTAGTATCTATGGTCAACAGAATAGGGACCCCACAGAGATGTCCACATCTTCATAGCCAGAATCCACGAAGACCTACAATAGACTTCTGACCTATAAAACAGTCAGATATAAATTTGTGCTAAAAGGCTAAATTTGTGGTAATTTGGTATTGCAACAATAATAATATAACTAATAAATGTTGAGGGAAAATAAGGCAATTTATGTGAGGCTGTTCCATGCTTTCATCAAAAACCTTAGTTTATTCTCACCATATGATCACTTCTTTCAGAAAATACAGGACTACACTGGGGGTATTTTTTTTTACTTTGATTGTATAAACTTCCTAATTAGTTACAAAAATAAAATGCTATAACTTTCAATGATGCATATGAAAAAGGATGTCCGCTAAAAGAGGTAAATTTTTGAGATGATAAAAGCCTTTTTCAAAGATAATGGAAATAGCATCTTCGGTGGTAAAATCTGTTAAATAGGAAAGAATACTTACTGAGAGGGCAAGCAGCATGCATTTGGTAAGAGATCTGACCCAATATAAAGAAAAGCTTTCTAAAAATTGAGTTGCATGTCTAGGGAACATATTGAGGAGGCAATGATTGTGTAAACAAAGTTGGAATAAATATCTTATGGGTATCACCAAGGATATACAAGTATCTGATGAGTTATATTTATAGCTCCTCCAATATTGAAACCTTGTGATTAACCTAGACAATAACTGTGTTGACTTTAGTATAGTAATAGTATAAAAAGGAGAAATACAAGAAATAGAACTACATACCAGGAATATGTCTACAGGAAAATGAGAAAAAGAAAGAAAAAGAAAAGTCAAGATAGGAGGAAAGATAATTCAAAATGAAATATCTATTCCATTACAATTGCTAAAAGTATATATTAAGATTAATGTATGTGAAAAAATAAGAAACAGGCCTTATCCTTGGTATCACAGAGATACAGAGTAAGAAAGTAGTGCCAAGAGTATCTAAAATACCAAGGAGCTATATACATAAGAAAGGCATAAACATGCTAATGAAGAAATGGGTAATAATGCTGACAGATGACATAGTATTTCATAAGAAAATTATATTACGATACCTGACTAACAAAAGGAAATGGCTTTGGCAAAATTGGAATCTGAGCAAACATAGTAGAATGATAATCCTTATACATGATGCTATGTATGTACATTTTAGGACAGTTTTCTGAAAATTGTAAAAGATGGAAATGGTGAGACCATTAATACAAGGTATTTCAACTGAACAGAAATTATTTAGAGACTTATTGAAGAAATCAAGGAAAAGCTGTTTCCTAAAATGTGCTGCAATGTGTTCACAGGCTTCCATCAATTATGGAAGTCAGCATCCTGAAAGTACATTTATACTTTCATCCTTGGAAATGAATCAAATGGGTAATGAGGAAGACTGGAGCAGAGACATTGTAAAATGACTCCTGGCTGTCTACAGTTACAGTCTAATGGGCTTGGTGGGATTAAGATATGGCTTAGAGGTTAGCGCCACTAACCTTTTTATGTCTCATCTTTCTCTTCATGCAATAAAGGGTCTGACTAAGTGGGTTCTATGTTTCATACAGCTCCAGAGTTGAAGGCAATGCTTGTCAGTAATGGCCTTGTAATATGCTGCTGATCCCAATCTGATTTTTTTAACCCAGGCCTCAGTGTGATAATTCACCATGCCTTCATTTATGATTTGAAACTTGCCTCTTTCCAACTGTGAGAAGTTTTTTCCTTTTCATCAACTCACACATGCTTGGTTCTTGGCCTATACCTGCACATGTATTTCACACATGGTTGTTAGAGTCCAACCTGACAAGCATGCGCTAGATGAACCCAAAGTTTTCTTCATCCTAATCAATTAACTCCATCACTCACAGCACTTTATGCTAGCTTCTGGGTGTTTGGACAGGGACCAGTTCTCTGTTGTTACATGACAGGGGTGAGAAATTGTGCTGAGTTTGGCTGGGGAGAATGCATTGAAAGTCTGTACAATCCTCATCTTTGCCCCTGGCCAGTACTGCAGCACTAAAAACATGATGGAGATATCTATTCTCAGCAAAATGGAAGGCTCCTTCCTCAAGAAACTGAATTAACCATCGCAAAAAGCTGACCGTTCAAACTGCATCTAAGAGGAAAGTATGTGATTATCAACTAGTGATTTTTTACTGGTTACTATTTTTGTTTTGTTTTGTTTTGTTTTGTTTTTGAGATTTTGTATTGTTTCTACCCTCTTTCTGTTTCAACATTTTTTCTTTAAATAAAATTTTTTTTT
>PVLA01016040.1:0-22390 GCA_004027455.1 Hydrochoerus hydrochaeris
CCTAGGGGGATGGCACTGGGTGAAGGGAGCCCTGGCTGTAATGGTCCCATTACAACCATGGTCTTGTTGATGGCCCTGAGATCTTGTAACAATCTCCATTTTCCTGACTTTTTCTTAATTACAAAAATGGGTGTATTCCAGGGGGAATCACTCGGTATAATGTGGCCTGCATTTAGCTGGTCCTGCACCAGCTGTTGAGTGGCTACAAGCTTTTCAGATGTAAGGGGCCATTGATCGACCCAAACAGGGGTATCTGATAGCCATGTGATTTTTTTGGCATGGGCCACAGGACTGTCAATGACCCCTATTAAAATGGCCTAAAACTGCTCGTGAAGGGTTGGGGGTTGGGGAGATGGGAGCTTTGATACCTGAGCTCCGTTTGCCCAAACCTTGGCTAGGGAGGAATCCCTGAGTGAGCATTTGTGTTGTGACTATTCTATTAGGGCTGCCCATCATCATTCCCATCTGGGTCAGTAAATCCCTGCCCCACAAGTTAAGGGGCAGCCCCTCCACAACATAGGGTTGTATGTATCCTTGATTATTTTCTTTGTCTTTCCAGATAAGTAGATTAGCACTGTGTTGTGGATTTTCAGATTGCCCATTCCCTTGCAGATGAGTCATGGTGGTCTCCAGAGGCCATGTGGGAGGCCAATCTTCTTTTCTAACAATGGTGACATCAGTACCTGTATCTATGAGCCCTGAGAAACCTCTTCCATTGAGCAACAAAGTCATAAGGGGTTTGTCTTTTGAAATGAATTGAGCCCAGTATATCTCTGAGGACCCAAATGAGGAATTTCCCCTATGGGGAGCTATGGCCATATTAGGAGTTTGGACTAGAGGCAATAACACCAACTGGGCAATACGTTGTCCTCGTTTGACTGAAACCAGGCCAGAAACAGAGGAGGCCATGATTATAACTTCACCAGTATAGTCATTATCTATTACTCCGGGGACAATTTGTAATCCTTCCATTATTGTGCTACCACATCCAAGTATCAACCCAAATGTACTAGGGGGAGGAGGGCAAAGATCCCGGTAGGGATGGCCTGAGCACCCATGTCAGGGGTTAATACTGTGTTGGAGGTGGAACAGAGGTCCAATCCTGCACTTCCTGGTGTAGCTTGGAGGAGACCTGAAATGGATTGTTTTGTGTTGGGTTGTGTGGTGGTGTTGGGTTGCTTCATTGAGGGACAAACCCTATAGCCCCAGGGGTCTGTCTCCAATCGGGGGTCTGGGGCAGACCCCGAACCCCGTTTCCCTGCTGGGAAAGGGGGTTGCTGTCTATATCTGTTTTTGACTTACACTCATTGGCCCAGTGATACCCCCTCCTGCATTTAGGGCACAAGCTTGTAGGATTTGGTCTTGGATTATTTTGTTGTAACTTTAGGACGGTTGGGCAGTCTCTGGCAAAATGGCCCATTTGATCACATTTGAAACATTTGCCACTATCTGTCTTTCCTCCTTGTTTGTGCGCAAGGAGAACCTCCTTTACAGCTGTGGCCATAGCTAGG
This sequence comes from Hydrochoerus hydrochaeris, assembly GCA_004027455.1. Taxonomy (NCBI): domain Eukaryota; kingdom Metazoa; phylum Chordata; class Mammalia; order Rodentia; family Hydrochaeridae; genus Hydrochoerus; species Hydrochoerus hydrochaeris. The sequence goes on from PVLA01016040.1 coordinate 1,512, forward strand.
CCTTGATGGTAGGCAGTGCCTATATCAGTGCATAGGCGAATGTAACCTGAAAGATCTTCCTTTTTTTTATGTGGCTTGATTGCAGCCTGACAGGTGGAGTTTGCATTTTTATAAGCCAATTGTTTATAGGTTGGGGTTGTCCTCAGAGGAGCCAAAAAGACACTCAGTCGCCTGTAGGAGGTGATCAACAAAATCACAGAAAGGCTCCTCAGGTTTTTGTTTAATTTTTGTAAGAGAAGAGGCAACTCCACCACCGGAAGGGAGTTTTCTCCAGGCTGCAGTTGCTGCCAGAGTAACTTGTGCAAAGAGGCCTGCCTCATATTGCATTTGGGCCTGCTGCATTGCATAGCGGCCTGTCCCTGTTAACATGGGATGGGTATACTGATTTTTTTCAATTAGCATTTTCCTTGGCTAAAAGTTTACATTGGTCTTGGAATTCAGCCTTCCAAAGCAAATGATGGCCCCCTGAGAGTGTAGCTTTGGCTAGGTCTCTCCAATCATTAGGTGTAGTCCAACCTTGAGTTAGAGAGTCTAGGACTGCAAGGGTGAAGGCTGCCATAGGGCCATATTGGGATACTGCTGTTTTTAATTCTTTCAGGGCAGATACAGAGAACGGCATACGGACCCTATTAGCTCATGGCTCCAGGGATGAAGAATCTGTTTCCCTATCACTATCAGGTGGGTCAGTGTCATTTTTTTTCCTCATTATCACTAATTTCTAACTCCCATCTTTGTAGACGTGATGGTTGTCCCCTATTATTTCCCCTAGCAGCTGTCGTAGTGGCTCGTGGTTTATCTCTTTTATTTTCTTGACTTGGGGATTGATCCTCACGTCTAGTTCGTTCCTTTGGTCTCCCCCTTTCTTTAACAATTTTATTTTTACCATCTTGTGAACTAACGTCATTTTGAGTGGGCCGGGTTGTCTCCCCACCATTTTGTGGGCCAACACCAGCTGGGGCGGCCTCCGTGACTGGAAAGATTAAGCGAGGCGCCATTTCTGGGGCATTCACTACTGGAGGGTGAATTGTCTCCCATACCGGGAACATCATTGGAGACATGCCTGAAGAAGGGTTGGGGCCCATCTCTAATGACTGGAGTTGTAAGATGAGCCTTTGTTTTCTTGTTTTAATTAAAGTTGCTGTCGTAAGTAGTGAATTTCTGTTTCTAGCTCAAGAAGGCCAGAAGGTGGACCGTGAGGGTTTTGGAAGTCAGGCAGGGACCGAATTGATAGCACAGGGGCTACAAGGGGGGAATTATGATATTGAGCAGCCTCTTCTGCCAATTGTGGCTGATCAACCTCCTGGAAATCGGAAAGGTCAGGATATATAGGTTGATATAGAGGAGGGAGCATGGCGGCGCCATCTTGAGGGGGCTCCTGAGTATCAAGAATCAGAGAGCCGGGACTACTGGGCACACTGGACATGTCTGATGGTGGCTTTGGGGTAGGATTGCGGGAGGAGCGTAGTGCAGCCTCACCCTGAGTAAGTGTTTCAGCAATTTGGGGATCTGCATAACGTTGAATTAGCAGCTCAGAAATTAGAGTCCAATATGAAAAAGAGGTTACCGGGACCTTTTCTGGGCCAAAAACCCTATAATAGTCTTTAAGAGCATCTCCTACTCTATTCCATTCTTTAGAATCAATGGTGCCCTCTAAAAGGAACCATGGGCACACAGAATGTACAAATTGAAAGTACTGTAATAAATCCTTAGTTTTAACCTTAATCCCTCTAACCTTGAGAGCCTCCCTGAGGCCATTGATGAACAATTCATGTTCACTAAGTACTTGCCCCATGCCGATAAAGAAATTAGATCCGTTCACCTACCATGATTCAGGCGAGACGTAAGGTGGCCGTCCGCTCGGATCACAGGGACGGAGTCATCCCGAAACAGTCACACCAGCCGGCGATTTACTCCCGTGAACGGTCCCACATTGAAGTCCCTCGTGCCGGGAGCCCCACGGTTGGGCGCCACTTGATCCGGCCCTCGGATCAATCTGTGGGTCTCACCTGGAGAGGGAACGGGGATGGTGGGCAGGGCAAGAGGAGAGAGAGAGATGGAGACAAATTGAGGGCTTCCAGTCAAGTCTCCTTTATTGATGTAGGGCACAGGGTTTTTTAAGCAGGGGGTGAAACATGGAGCTGGGCAGGGTAAGCACGTTGTGTGTCCGCTGATTAGCTAGAGAGCAAGATCTATCCAAATAAGGATAAGCTAGAGGCAGGAAGCTGTTGCTAGGTCCCTACCTACGTGGTAACCATGACTGAGCTGTTGCTAGGTAGGGGTACGTGGTAACCATGACTGGGCCCTCGTCATATCCACTAAATGCAGGAGAGGGTCATGGGTAATGTAGGCTGGCACACAGAATGCCCTCAGGCAGGAGGGGCGGGACGGCGACAATTACCTTAAGCCGCTCCCTACGGTCTTCCTTTTTAAATTCTATTGCAATTATAATTACATTTAATTGTATTTTGCTTCTCCATTATACCCTAGAGTATGTATCCACTTACTTTGACACATGGTGTGTGGTTTCCAATGTTTTTCCCTGTGACATAAAAACCTTACTGAGTTCATTGTTTTCAGCGTGATATTATATATAGTTATGTGATTTTGTTCATCCTTCCTTAGATCCATCTGGAATATCAAGAATACTTTTAAAATGGGATATTTAACATGGACAGAGACTCTCAGACACTGTCTAATAAAAAAGTGTATTAATAGATCTTTACCAGGTATGTCTTTGAAACGTCTTTAAAATGTTATGAACCAGAATAGTTTTGACATTTTTGTTTCATTTTATGATGCTTCTAAATTGATGGTTTATGAACAATAATTTTCAGTAAATTCTGTATTTTATTAATTGTGTACTAGGAAGTACCCTCCATACTACATAGTATTTTACATGTAAATGATTCAAAATCAAATCTAAGGTCGATATCTTGAAAATCATTTAAGGCTTAAATTTTCCTCTAACTTGCAAACGTCATTGGGGTAGCCTGACTTTTACATTCAAATGATTTTACATCTGCAAGTTTGATAAGCATGTCCTCAAGGTATAATATCAGCAACTGTATAACTGGACAATGTGATGAATAGGTACCTGAAGTATCAGCGCTCACATCCTCTATCTTCCAACAACAGCATTAGGTTTCATATCTCAGTTGGTAGCAAAAATATAGTGTTATTCAGATACATTCCTTTTCTTCATGTATAAAAAAACCTAAAAAAATATTTATGATATGCTTTAGGGTGTTGGACAGTGATATTCATTGTAATATATAAACTAAAGCTTTCAAATAATTAATATTCTATTTTCTCTGTTTAAGAAATGTACTGAAAAATTATGTCAATAATCAATAGAATTTTGTCTGTGCTTGATGGATTATTAACCTGTGAGTGCGTCTTCTCTAAGTTTCATTTTTCTCAGTTTTATATCTGACTATTGTCTTCTCCATAACTTTTCAATATCTTCAAAATATTTTTAAACAGTGTCTAAACATTCTCCCATTTAGTTAATATGTGCAATCAAATTGAAAGTCTGTATTTCTCTTAAATATTTCTTTTTTATATACCTTTTTTTTTTATCGGTACCTGGGATCGAACTCATGATCACATACTTGCAAGGCAGGCACTTATGCTGCTGAGCTAAATCCCCAGCCCAAATATTATTTAATTCTTTTATTTCTTCTTTCTTTAATTAGAAGAAATTAAAAAATGAATCTATGTAAATGATTTTTTAAAAATACTGCATTATCTTAGTTGGAAAGACTTTTGCCCTAATTAATGAAATAAGTTTGGTATTTAAGAGAGATCAGTTCTGTTGCTTAGATTGACTGTATGATGTCTCTTCCATAAAGGAAAAAAAATCTATACATTTTTCTTTATCCTTCTATTTGCTATCTGCCCTTCGGCCATTTCATCGCCCATTAACTCTTCAGTTAGGTAGCTCAAATGAAGTGAAACAATAAAGGACAAGAAATTCCATAGCTCTAGTGACTTTTGAAAGTAAAACTTTTGAAAATAAGGAATAGCCAAGGCAAGTGTGGTGGATTGAAAACTGATGGTCAATTTGTAATACCAGCGGAAATGAATCAGCATGGTGCTATGCGTGGATGGCCTACTTTAGAATTGTTGCCAACATAAAAAAAGAGAACTGGAAATGAAGAGTTTAGTGCTGTTGGTTCTCTGTGCTGTTATTGGATCTCTTACTGCCATTGGTTCTCCTGGAGAAGCTTGTCGACCCTTTCTCCTGATATGACCTTGGCTGTTCTCATTGTTAGAGGAGCTCAGAACCTTGTCACTGATAATGGCTGAAGTCCACTTTTGGGGGAGCTCTTGCGTTTAACTTACTGCTTGCTGGCTTTGGAAAGGGAGATGTGTGCTGTTCAGCCTCCAGGAGAAGCTTGTCTTGCAGGCTTTCTGATATGAACTCTGTTCTCATCATCAGAGGAGCTTGGGACCTCAAGGTCACTGAGGATGGCTGTGGTACTTTACAGGGGAGCTCTGGTCCTTACTTTGAGCATCGTTTCCTGGCTATAGTGCAGAACCCTCGGCCTACTGGCACAGATCCTTCATTCCACTGGCACAGACTTTCTAGCTTCCTTTGGGCCTTCCCAGCACAGATCCATGAAACAGATTTGCATGAGTCATTCTCGTGGGCTCTAGGCCTCTAGTAGGACTTGTGAGGGACATGGTTATGGGCTCTACATCTTCAGTTGTACTTATGCAGGACATTGCTGTGAGATTCAGGCCCTTAGCTGGATTCTTTGGGTGTTAGTGTGTGGACAGATTTACTGTATTCAACTTGTATTTAACTCTTTGGGTGACTATCATAAAATAGTAATTCCATAAATTATGTGTCCTATAATTGTCTTATTCTTCTTGCAAACTCTGAGTATAACAGCAAGTGATTTCATCGATGGAATAATTTATTTAGAAATTTTGTATTTGTGAAAAATGACTATTCCTTAAGATTTCTGGAAATATGCTCTAAAATTATATACATATTTATTGCAGATATATGTTTTTTCTATTTAATTTAATATTAAAAATGCAGTGCTCTCAGATTTTATAATACAGGTATTACCTACTTTCCATCAAGCTACCAATGTGAATGTGACATTAATCTTAAAAGAAGCTAAAGTTTATTTTTGACTGAAGACCAATTGTTATGTGGCTTATCCAGATACACACTTAAATTGTTTTCTTTTTGCCAGTTCATGAATACAAATTAAGAACATTTGATAAGATTTTTTCCTTATTTTAATTGTTAGATGATAGATTGCAATTAATAGATAAGATAATAACTTTTAAACCTATTGATTTCAGTATTTGTGATATTAGCTTCATTGATAATTGTTTGCATATTTGAAAATTAAATCTTGTGAAAAATAAATATTATGGGAAGATTTGTTATTTCAAAATATCAACACAATGCACTTGTGTTGATATTTTGAAAAGTAGAAACTTTGCTAATAAATTGCTTCATTGCAAAATTTCCACAGTTAGGATGTTTAACATAGAAATATGACTTATTTTTTTCATTATAATTATCATGACATGTTTATTATTATTGAGCATTATGTATGTGGTAAGAAAAACTTATTCAAGGGCACAGTTGTGTTTCTAAGGTTTCATTATAAGTAATACAAACAAAAAAGTTTAAATATAAAGCAGAACAAATAAAAAATAGATTAAATCTCAGAAGTATGAGGTAGCTTTAAATCTACTCTGAGATGTATAACCTTGATGCAGTTTTCAAATATGAGATTTGGATTGATCAAATTGTTTACTTCATTTTCTTTTCCTACTCCCCACCCCCCAAAAAAATTCACACAAACAAGCAAAAAAAACCCATGATGCTTAGAAGTACCCTAAAGTTTTTCAGTTACCTCCAACAGAAACAATGAAATTGTTCCTGACTCTGTCATTTAACCACCTTTTTGAACTGTCTTGAGGTGTCTGTTGAAGTGTCTTTGAATTTACCCTTTTTGCAAGCTATCAAATCAGTCTGTTAATAGCTAATGAGTATTTGCAGATAATTAGAAACTCCTGGATCAAAGACAAAGGACTATTAGTAAAGACTGGAAGTACCCAGAGCTTCAGGATCAGATCAGTTGTTCATGACCCTTAAATATCAAGTGGCAATATATAGCTACACAGCTGGATAACTGCATTCTAAGTTGGTTACATCAGTAGAGACCAATATGTAATTTGGGAATTTGCTCCTTTTAGTAAGTCAGCTACTTTTAGTGGTAAGCAATTTTATCTATTATTGGTGCAGATGGAGATATGATCCAGTTCTTTATCATTGCTTCTTGCAAGCACATGCTAAGAGACACAGATGGAATGTTTCTGCCATTGATCTAAACAATCACCATTTAATCAATCATCAACTTTGGTTCACTCCAATTTCTAAGCAGGTTTTAAACTAATGAATAGGTCTTGATCCTCAATGTCACTGCCCCAGCTCAGAACCTCTCGTATCATCTCATTAGGATCACTGGAACAACTTCCTAAAGATCTCCTTGATTATTGTGACACCATCCACAATCCTGTGACAGACTCAATGCTGAAGCCAAACGATCATTAAATACTATGTTACTTCTAATCGTGTTTCTTTTACACTTACTGTTTTCCTTGATCCCAGTAAACACAGAATATTCCATCAACTAAATTTATTTATTTAGCCTGTTTACATTATAGATGAATTTATTTCATTCTTTCTCATTCTCTTTTAATTAACGAATTATTCCTTCATATTAACTTTTTTTACTCTCTACTGTCAACTGCTAAACTAAACTATGCTTCATTTCTCCCTTTCACCTGATAAGTATTTTAATTTACTTAATAGTGTCCAATGAATATGACTTGTAAAATCATACTTATATAATCTTCCTATTTAATAGCTATCCACCAAGACATTAAATAGTAAACTAGAATTTGCTTGCCCACTTGGTAAGCGCCTTACTCTGGCAGGAGCCAGGAGGAAACCCAGTAATATCTTCTGTGAGCCTACCAGTGCGCAGGCTTAGAATCAAACATCCCAACCTCCACCCTGCCACCCTCCCCCATGCACCCCGTTAGCAACTGGGGACAGAGGTCTGAACATTTCTTGGCAGGGTGACTGCATGCAATATAGCAAATATGGGGGGGTTTCCTCTCTCTTTTCTTTGAAACTGTTGTTTTCAGTTTTGTTTCATTATGATTAATTGCTTTACTCTATTCAATATTCTCTTTCAATTGACTTTATAATGTTCTGTCTTTCGTTTGATTTTGCTATACCTAATGACTAAACAATTATTGTGAAGATAATGAGATATACTATGGTACCTGTTACTGCTATCCCAGTAACCTGCTGTGAAGTTCTGTACCAATTTCACTGCACTGTCTTAATTGGCTTTGTTCTGTCTTAAAAATAAATAAATAAATAAATAAATAAATAAATAAATAAATAGTAAATCTATGATGGGTGCCTCTTTCCTGTGTTCTAATCATATCTTGGACTTTGTGATTCAGGTCATTGCAATATTAGTCTTTCTATATTCCTGAGTAAGATATTTGTGGTCAACAGAAACTACAACTTTTTGTTTCACCCCTGCCATAACTTCATCAATTAAGAAAGTCATTAATGCATGGCCAATAGTTAATAAATATTTTTATAAAGAGTGAAGAAAATAAGTTGCAAAAATGTGACTTTTAAGATTTCCTACATATTGTACTGAAAGTTCAAAGCTGTATAAGGGAGTGTATCAGGTATTATTTGACTATATATTAACACTTGATGTGTAACATCTATAGTTAATCCTCATTAATGCCATATTATGTATCATGAGTTCACTGCCAAAACAGTAATTTGCAGCTCTAAAATTAGTTGTAGCTCTTTTCCAGCCACTCATGGACATGCACATGCTCAAACAAGCAAAAAAAATATTGGTAATGGATACTCACTGCCAGCTCTAGTAAATAATTGGTCATGATTTGTCTTGTTTAAACTCTTGAAATAGAAACATATCCTTTATATGGTTTACTCAGTACAATTTTTAGTATTATGTTTTACTGTTTCATTTTTCCTTAGCAATTTTAGTGTCTAGGACTTCTAAACTACAAAAAGACCATGATGTACCTTATAGATAAATTCTTATGTTAGATAATTTTCTTTCAGGAATATCACTGATTTCAATGCCATTGTATAAGCAACATATATTAACCAAGGTATATTTAAAATAGACAAGATTGTATATTGATTAATGGCAAAGTCATAGCCAGGGGCTCACAGGAAGTTAATCCTGTATTTTACTAAGGATAGTGATTCAGTATGTGCTAATTCAGTTTTTGCCCACATTTATAGGGCATAATGGTTTCTAATGACAACTAGATATAGTTTTCCATAAAAATTTTACAATCATAGTTACATGAAGTTAACTGTTATAGTTGAATGAATAGTTGACTAATATATTTAGCATAATGAAAAGAAATTTAAGGAAATTTAATGAAAATTTCCTTAAAATTGTATTAAGAGCTTCAGAACTGGTTCCATATTTTTTAGTGGATTGGATGAAGATCAAAACACACATTCTTATAACTGGTATATGATGTATACATCTGAGATAACTTTGAATCATGAGTTATACTCAGACTAATTTGGGGAATTTGAAAATTATCAGAAATCAGTAGCATTGAATTTATAAGGAAGATCAGGATTCATCAGTTTAAGTCTGGCAGTAAATTTTCTAAGAATATAAAGAAAAATCTCACAGTTTTGTTTTTATAAAATCATACCTGATTTTTATAAAATCATATTATTTATTCTTAACTGTGGTGAAATCACACAGTGCCAAAAATTAAACTTAAGAAATAAATATAAAGAATATATCTATGTCTATATCTATATCTATATCCATATCTATATCTATATCCATATCTATATCTATATCTATCTATCAATCAATCGTGGCTTAACTTTATTGGTGAAGCTACAGATGAGAAATGTAGAGAAGCTGACAGTATGATAAGGCTATAGATTTTTAAAACAAATATCCAATAGATTTACTAAATTAATATGTCTCTTTTTAACTGCCTGAGTCTTTTAATTTTATAATTTAACATGCTGTTATCTATTATTGAATTTATATCTATTTTAAACTGCATAATACAATTTAACTGGTTAAAAAGGTCCAATTCATAATAATAGCTATTATTTCAACCTCAATGATAGTCCTCTAACTTAGATAATTTTGAAAAATAACACACGCTTTGATTCTTACAGAGTCAATATTATCTCAACTTGTTGTATCTTAAACTGTAAATTTAGAAGCACAAAGATTTAAAAGGATTGTAACTTGCATAGCTATATTTGAATGCCATGTTAGCAGAATAAATAAGCTATAGTTTACAGGGTCAATATTTTCTTTCTGTAAAAACTGCAATGCATTTATTCAAATTTTACTGCTAAAATTATTGTGATTAACTGGTTGTATGGTAATGAAAATGTGATGAAATGAACTACTTTCCCTAATAATCAAATTCTTTCAAGTTTACCTAAATTTTTCCTGATCACAGAGCTTTGATATCATATCTTTATTACACGGTTAATACTATTCATGTTTGTCTTCAAAGTTCAACCCACCCTGAAAATATTGCACTTGCCCTCCCACTTCCAGACCTCCTGTTGGACTATTTTCAACTTCTAAGTCTTTTTAACAAAGTTAAAACTTTAAAGCAGTCTGACAGTCTCTGAGCTCATGCTGAGAGTAGAGAACGAATATAGAGCTTACTTTAAAATCCAGCTTCTTGAAGGAACATGCTTGGCAGTCTTTAAAAGAAACTTCAGCACCTCTGTTCTTGAACTAACACCATATATTATTTCAGGGAAGTTCAGCCATTTTATAAAGGATATAACAGCTTGGGCATGCCCTTTAAACAGCTGGGCTGTTTATGTTTTTGAACTATAGATTATTTCTATATCCAGAGAAAATAACTAACTCTTACAGAGGAATTTGTCCTTTGGAGAATATATGATTCTGTAGGGAATCATGGCCAGGAACAAATTATATTCATAAAACGGAACTATTTAAAGTGTTATCATCAAAAACATCTTAAAACTCAGCACTATTTCTGAAGAGTGAGTACTAAGGTGTTTTGTAAACTAGATTAAACATTTTGGTAAGTTTTAGAAATATAATCCTGGAGAATTTACCCAGAGATTACAACTTTAAATACTTTTACATGTATAAATAATAATTCATGTAAGCTTTGATTTATTTCAGAAAAAGAAAATTAAAAAATTTTGCATAGCAGATATGACTCACCTTTCCTGAAGAAAAAACAGATATAGATAATTACAGAGTCATGAATTACAGAAAATGTTCTATAGCATTTTAATCAGCTGAAAAATAAAATTCCACAGAAGTAATACTTTGTCTCATGTTTTGAGAATAAAAAAAAAATTATCAGTGCCAAATTGTTTCTACATAGATGGTCAACTATGATGATTACACTGAATATGGTTTCACATTTGCTTCTGCTAAAAATGTTTCCATTCTCTGATTTTTTTCCTAACAAAATATGACCAATTCTGTGATTAAAACCACATTTACTGAAATCTATCTTATTATGAATTTAATTTTTAAAAGCAAAATAAACTTGAGGCATTTGTAGGAAAATGTACGCAACCTGAGGGCATAATATTAGGTGAAATAAGTCAGGTACACCCACGCATTTATTGCATATACATGTGTATGAGATATATATGTATATGAGAGAGAGATCAAAACAGAAGATAGATAAATAGGAAGATATGAAGTAGGGAGAAGTTCAAATACCTTCCCAAATTTCATATTCTTTTCATTCAAAAATACTTAAACATGTATGCTAATTTGTTTCATTTATAGAAATAGAATATCTCAGTTCCTTGAAAAGAAAGTTCCTGTTATCTGTCTTTTTTTTGTCAGAATTATTTTTGTTTATGTCTGGTAGTAACTAACTTTCAGATATTTCTGTACTGTGTAATAACTATTGTTATTCTCTTATTACTTTGTTATAAAGTTTGTTTTATTTTTTATAAAATGAAAAAAAAGAAAAATTTGAGAGTATTTTACATGGGAAAATATACAAAGAGAAAACATGCAGCAAAATACGGTTTTTAAAATTATATTTATAAATAAGCACAGTGAAGATTTTGGCAGGTGCTGATTAAAATAATGAAAGGTACCATTCATTTATAGCAATGAAAACAAAATAGCTAAGAAGTAAATAATTTCTATATCTAAGTCTTGATCTATTTAAAATTTAATGTATGATAAATAAGTTTTAAAGACTATTAAGGACAATATAAGTCAGCTAGGAAATGATGTGGAAATTGATAATTATTAGTATTTTTTTCTAATAATATTTAGAATGATAATTTTAAAAGTTATGATCATTAAAATCTAATTTTAAAAGTTATGATTACATTATGAATTCTAATTTTTGTGTTAGGCCTTATTCAAATACTAATTTAAGTATTTTATACAAGATGCTAGTCCATACAAATATTGTGGAAGTCCGTGGAACACATAGGCAATAGAGCCATCAACAAATGAACGGAGATAGAATCTTGCTTGAATATTTGAAAACATGTCATGGTCATACTATTTCAAAATTTAGGAGTAGAAATGATATTGAAGATCATCTGAAGTGCTCCCATCTATTTATGGAGAAATTGGGAGAGCGTGCAAGGTGAAACAATTTGTCCAAGACATAGTTCACAAGAGACAGGGAAAGGAATCAAATGGGGTCCTTAAAAATCTCAGTTCAATGCCTTCACTGTGAAAATGTAAATAGTTTAAACTACTTACAAGGCAGCTTTTATTTTATGTCTAGAAACAATCATGAGTCAAAGAAATGATAACTTTATTTTCGGTGTTAAACCTTATAAAAAGTAGAAACATTTTTGAGGGAAAAAATGAGTTAAAATGTTTCATTTTAAAGCTCTATGTTACTGATTTCCAGAAAATGGAGTTTCCCCTTCCTACAGTATTGCTAGTGTGAAAACAGACAATTAACAAGGCAGTGACTAGATATCATCTTACATAATGACGCTTAAGCATGTCAAAGCTATGCAGACAAAAAAACGCTGAATATTGGTCTTTTCTATGGTTAAGCATATTGGATGAGTAAGTAAAATATGTATCATAATTGGTAGTTTATTTTGAGATTCCAATGCCAGAAAACTAAATGTCATTCAATTTAAATTATCTGATCAGATAAATTATATGTTAATTATAATTTCCTCTTACCCTAGAAATATTTTTGTTTATTGTTTGTAATATTAAATAAAACTTGGACTGGGCATGGTGGTGCATACCTTTAATCCCAGCACTCAGGAGGCTGAGACAGGAGGATTGCCTTAAGTTTGAGGCCAGTCTGGCCTATGAAGTAAGTTCAAGGCCAGCTAGAACTGCATAGGGAGACCCTGTCTCTCAAAGACAAAATAAATAACAAGATAGCTAATAAATCAATCAACAAATAACCAAAACCTGTATTTTAATGTTATATAGATATCTCAAATATTAGAATAAGTATTCTAATGCATATTCTTTAATTTATATCATTTTAAAATTGTGATATAGAATTTAATGACAAAATGTAAATTAAAGGACTAGGGTTTCTAATATAACCTGTTATATGTTGTTATATGAAATAGGGATTAACAAATTTACTTCAAAAAATTTAATCAAATATTCCTAATCTATTGTGTTCAATCCCAAGTATACCAAATAAAATTATTGTAAAAGTTTATCTTTATGATTTGTATATTTATACATGCAAATCAATGGAATTGAGATAAAAATTAAATGTATTCATAAGTTTGAGTTATCAAAATTCCTATATCACTTATGTTTACCAAAACATAGTTTTATAAAAATAGATTTCTGCTTTTTATAATATTTCCTTTTATTTTGTAACACAAAACACTAGTCTAAACAATTGTAATGAAAATGTTATGATAATGAAAAATAGGAATAGAGGAAGACAAAAATAACAAACAGCACACACACACACACACACACAAGGGAAGGGATTGAATTGTTTTGTCAATGATCTAACAAGAGGTACAAAATTAATTTTTTTTAATTTTAAAGAGAAAAAATATAAGCATAATAATAGAACTGAGTTTCAAAGTAAGTTAGTAGAATAGTGCCAACAGTTGAAGCAATGCATATTGTTGTCTTCATAATAGTTATTCTGAATATGAGATACAGGCATGTCCCAACAACATTAGCACAGAACTTTTTCAAAGAGCTAAGATAAACTAGCTGTATAACTATCTTAACTATCAAAAGGTACAAAATTTTACGTTGGCATATAAAGATGAAAAAGCACCCAAAGTTCCTATGGCCATGTACAAGACAGTTTCAATTGAACTTATTCAGGAAAGTGACCTTGGAGCAATTGAAACTCCTCTATAAAAGTGTCTAGACAGAGAGGAAAAAAAAAAAAGAACTTCCTAGAATGCTGTGAGAAGGTTATAGTCGAGACAGTGGTGCAATATGAGCTATAATCACTACCCACCACCATCATGCTAACATAGTCTTGTGTTTAGAGGTTTATATGTACTTATAGCTTATATGATTTATATGTACAGTTTTGGCTATTATAAATACATATTCATAATATCATTTCAATATATGATAAAGTATGAATATAGCACATACTTTTAATACAAAGTGTCAACATTAAAATCTTAAACTATATAGAATTGCACTTTGAAATGTTTTTCAGCACTCAGTGAAAGAGCTAAATATCACTAAGAATTCTCATTGTAAAGTGCTCCTAGAAAAATAATGTTTTATATAGTCTATTTCCTATAGGAAAATTTCATGTTTGAGGATGAAGACAATACTGTGTTGCATCTCTAATTTCTTTTATGGAGATTTTGTCTTTGATGGTAAAGTTTGATGAAGTTGGAGCTGACTAGATTTTTCTTCTTTATGGAGAAAACAAAGATCCATGCATAACTTGAGGTGAAAGATAGTAACAAGCAGAGACGGATTTTGTAAATGGAATGAGGACCAAGGGATGGAGGACACATAAAAAGAATTAAGATGCGTTGTGTTTCTGTACCAAATCTCTATGCTAAGTATAATAATTATGTTCTGCCAGCATGTACTGATAAATAAAATTAAAATGAAAGAAATTACACTACTCTTTGGTAGCTTGTTTTTTTCCCCAAACCCAATAGTTACAGCATCACTGAGTTTCAGTTTTTACCTATAAAATGTATTATGTACATGTATCAACCCCATGCAGTGAAAGTAATCATTCTGTGCAGCAAAAATGCACTAATAAAGTAAAAAATGGGAAACATAAAGTTTATTTTATAAAATAAAATAATAAGTGGGATGTAACATCTTTTATATATTGCCCCAAAATTCAAGAAATCTCTCTGATCATGCATAGCTGCATTATGTAATGCTCTTTGTGTAGTCCCACAATAGAGGGGAAACTATTTCACACTGACACTAACCAGAAGCTGGGCACCTGCAGATGTGTCATCATGCTCATTATCCAAGCTCATTTTATGTTAAAAGGCACATCAGTGAAATCTCACAGGATCAATTTTTGATTATATGAGATGAATGCTTTTTAACTGTGCAGAGAAAACCATAATCAGCATTTGAATGTAATAAATTTAGCTGTTACCTAAGAAAATTTTCTTTAATTACTGTTTATGACTTCTCGATTTTATAAAAGGAACTCATGTTGTTATTGTGTGTAAGCAATCAAGAGAACATATCTTGTACTGATTAATCAAATGTTTGAATGCATAGGTCCAGCTAGATAATAAAGATTTTACCTTGAAGGCAGGAGAAGACATCCTGTAGTATGTGATGCCTCTCAAGTTTGATTCCTGGCACTGGGGCAGTTCAGTCACCTCTGTGATTTCTGACCAATTTGTGGCTCCAACTGGAAGAAAGCTTACACAAGACACCAAGAGATCAAGTTTCTAGGCTTTCTGTTTCCATGGTGTTTTCATCAGCAAAGTCAACTAATTAAAGTAATTATGTTTGTATGTGGATATTTAATGCGTGACCTATCATCATGCTGGTTGATATTCACATTCAAATAATCTTTGTGGAATCTGAAAGCCTAAAAAATTTCTCTGAGTTTAAAAATGTGCACAAAATAAATACTCTGTTTTTCCTTTTTTATTTCAACCATATATTGACCCAGTTGCACTCTGTGATGATAGTAGATATTTAGATTCTAACAAGACCTGCTAAGCTTCAACATTCTATGCATGGGTTACTCCTAGAAATTTGCATCCTTTGTTATTGCAATATTGTCTTTTTTAAATCTAAAGTGTTTTTCTTGCTTTAATTTATCCTTAGTCTTACCTGTGAGCTTCAACCTTACAGACAACACTAATGCTTATTTGTCTTTTCTTTCAGGAAATATGACCTTCTGTGATAAAACTTAAGCAAAGAACCAGGAATTACTTTCTTTTTCTGTGGTTGTTGACGACAATCTAGAAATCATTTTTAAAATTTAAATGATCTTTTCCTCAAATCTTGATACTTTAATGATTGAATACTATGTTTTCTCCATTGCCTTAATGTACTATTTTAACTTCTTATCTCGTATTTCCCAATAATACAATTAGAAGTAACCGATGCAGGATAAGTATATCTTCAAGATGTCAAAACTATAGGATGAATAACTGGGTAGTGGTGAAGCTATGTTCAAAAAGTTTTGTGGAAGCTTAAAATAATTAAAATATTGGAGCATCATGCTTGATATACCCACTTACACCAAATGGTTAATGTTACTGAATATATGAACTATAATAAAAAACATTAATCAAATAGCTATAATGGTTTGTTGTTAATGAATAAGACAATAACTAAGAACAAACTATGCTACCTATGTCAATAGGAACTTGAGCTAGAATCTTTCATCTTGACTCATTTTAAAATCATGACTTTTTTATGACTTCAATTATGAAGAAAAATTTCACATTTTCATATTTGTTATTCTAGAGGAGATTTAAACTTCTGCACAATAGAATCGTACTGTTTCAGAGACAAAAATATCTACTGTTCTGCAAGCCACAGGACAATCAATAGAAAACCACACTGAGTGTTTCACAGGATACTTGCCAATCCCTTAGAGGGGAAATTATTTCTGATGTGCAGGGTAGTATCAGTTTCCTCTCCTAAGATATATGAGAAGCTCTCTCCTCACTATCATTGACAAAAGACTCAGACATCTCATGATCTAACTTTGTAATATATCCTCTCCTGGGTCTTACTTTAGCAAACAAATATTTGAGAACAGAGAATTAATGGCAAATAAAAAACATCAAACTAAAACTATAATGAAAGCTTAAATGAAAAATAGAATTTCACACAAGAGAAACAACTGGAAAATGTTCATATGGAATAACTCCAGCTTAGAGATTCTGGGTAATAGAGATCAAAAAGAATGAAATTTTGAAAAGAAATCATCTATGTATCTATATATTTATCTATATATATATGCATACGTATATATTTCTTAAGCAACCAGATTATTTGAAATGGTGAACTAGCTACAAATACTTTCTTGTTTTCAAAAAGTTCTGCAACAATACATATAGACAAAAATTGGACATATTGTGTAAAAATTTTTGTTGATTTTTGTATTATGATTACATTGTCTTCTTTTCTCTGAAGAATTGTATGGGGAGATACAAGACATCAGTCAAAGTTTTCATTGTATATTGCTATCTCTCCTTGAAATCAAAACACCATAAAACTATAAGGTGAAAAGAAATATCTCATTTTATTTAGTAAAACTGAATTTAACCTGTCTCATAGTATCTAATGATTAGCTGGTAATCACCTTCATTTAATGTCATAAAACTAGTAAGTTTCTACTCAAATTGTTAAAGTCTAGAGTTTAATATTTTATGTACTTTAAAATCATAAACAATGTGTTAATTCTCTCTCTCTCTCTCTCTCTCTCTCTCTCTCTCTCTCTCTCTCTCTCTCTCCCTGTCTCTCTGTCTTCTCTCTCACCAGGAACAATGACACATGTCTGTCATCTCAGCTTCTCTCAAAGTTGAAGCAGGGAGAAATCAGCTTCCAAGTTATTGGGAAAGTTAGAAGGTTCTTTCTATTTTTTTTTCTGTGCTTTTATACAACCACCTAGAATTCTATGCAATATGTTACATTTTAAACCAAGCCTGAAATTGTGGCATAATTTTTTGGTAGTATTTCTGAGAAAGTGAAACAGGGCCTTGCACTTGCTGGTCAAAAATTTTTCCCATTGAGCTACATCCTCCGCCCTTTCTTATTTAGTTAAAAAAAGATTTCAGTCATCTCAATGTCCAATATAAATGCACATGCACAGTGAACTTAGTTTAAAACTTTAGAGGTGTGCTTCCACTGTTTTGATAAATATTTAATTTTGAACTTTATAAAATTTTGTTCCACAACTGTACTCCCACACATATAGCTAACTTACTTAACCAACTAGCATACATATGAAAGTAGACCTGAGTAAGTTGAGAGCAAAGTTATCATACTCATTATAAAACAAAGAATATTAAAATATTTGTTAGAGTCAGGGATATAGCTCAGTGGCACAGTGCCTGTCTTGCAAGTGTGAAGACCTGAGTTCAATTTTAGGAACAAAAATAGTTATGGTTAAAATAATTTCTGAAATAGCAATGTCAGATAATTTTCACTGTGCCTCAGCTACATCTCTTTCAGCCCATGTGCTTCTGCATCTCCCAGGTCACTCCATTAACTATAGGGCATCTAATAGTTCCTTATATACCTGCATATTCCACTAGAATGTATCCTGTATTGATGTTCATTAAATCTTTTGTCTATCTGTTGAAAAATGGATACTTGAAACCATGTTAAAATCTTGAGTTTTTAATATGCTTTATGCATTGTTTTTAAATGAATTTTTATATGGTTAGTCTGTTTCCAATCTTTCACAGACATGACATCATTAATTTATTTCCACGACCCTGTGGGCAAACTATTGTCAGTATCCTTCTTTTATCATGTGAGGTTAGGAAGGTTATGGGAAGCCAGAGACTTGGCAAATCCAGAATGTTAGGCCTCTCTTCTGAGTCTACATTTTAAAGTGAAGCATTAAATTGTGCTACAAAATTAAATTTGTTACAGTTCAGGCTACGGGAATAGCTGGATTGAATGGGACTTCCAATTTTAGTTTTCTGAGGAATCTCCATACTGATTTCCACAGTGGCAGCACCAGTCTACACTCTCACCAGCAGTGAAGTGTTCCTTCTTCTCCACAGCCCTGCCAACATTTGTTGTCAGTTGATTTCTTGATGGCAGCCATTCTTTCTGGAGTGAGATGGAATCTCATATGAATTTATGTATATGTAGGTATGTTAGATATCTAACTGTACTACTAATCTCTATTAGCTCATCAAAAAGAACAGCTTGTGCTGTCATTGTTTGATTGATTACTTTGTATCTAGATTTTGTAACCTGAATAACTAGTTCTGAGATAACAATGTGTAATATACCAACTAGTGTTAATACCCTACTTTTTTTTCTTTTTTGAAATTCTGTATCTTTTCAATCCTTTTTTTTCTGTTTTGCTTTTTAAAATAAAAATTTTACAAAATAAAGTTAAGGCAAAATATCCTCTTTATTGCAAAAGGTTTTATTTGATACAGCAAAGCATAATTTTGACTGTTGAAGGAATAGTGGGGACGAGCTTCTCTGAATATTAGCACCATTTTACAAATCACGAGGTGCATTTTCTTAGGGCCTTGGGAAGAAATAGTCACATTGGGGGGCAGAGAGTCCATTTTATTAACTCAAATCCTGTTTTAATATAGATATATGTTATAGCCTTAAGAATAATAGGATTCTAACAATATGTACAGGGAACATTTATAAGTGTTTTATATAGTTAATTTCCATAAAATCATATAAGACAAATATTTTTATTATTTCTAGTATACAGACAAAGAAATTAGATGATGGAGATATTAAATAACTTGAACAAGGTTATATTGCTAATTTTTCTTTTTTTCTCTAAATACTCATGTAAAGCTCATGGATTAAGCTCACGTTAAGCTCATGTAAAGTCATGAATACTCATGGATCAAGTAAAGAAAGTACTGGAATGGTCAGAAAAATTTTCATCAGGAAGATGGGGTGTTAAATATTTTGGGAATCACAGATTTTTTTGAAAAAGATCTAGTTACAACCAAAATAGAGGAGGAATATGTCAGTTATAAATATTTGTTTTTCTACAAATATTATAAGAGTGACATGTATCATTTTCATGTCTTTCTTTCCTTTATTTTAAAAAACAAAACAGAAAAAAGGATTGAAATAATACAGCATTTCAAAAAAACAGTAAAAACATTAACACTACCTAATGTATTGCATATTGTTATTTTAAAAGTAGTATACAAGTAATTGTTCAGGTTATAAGATCTAGGAATAAAAAAAAGATCAATCACAAACTGTTCTTTTTGATGAACTAACAGAGATTAGTAGTATAGTTATCTATCTTGTATACATATTATATACAGACAGTTACATATGTATACCTGCATACATATAATCTTTTCCTTTCTTCCTTTTCTCTTTTCCCTATCCCAGTTGTTCTTTACTTTTTTGTGTGTGTGTGTGTGCCAGGGATTGAACTCACAACCTTGTGCTTTCCAGGCAGGCACTTATGCGGTTGAGCTAAACCCTCAGTTGTTCTTTCCTTTCTGGCACTTTCTTTCCCTTTCATTATTACAATATCTATCACACATTTTCAATCTTATTACTCTTTCAGTTTTTTGCACTAAAGAGACAATACAATGTTTATAATTTTGTTTTGATTTATTTCACTTACGAGTACACTCTCAAGTTGCCTCCATTTACCTAGAAAAGCCTCAAGATTATCATTTTTTGTAGCTGAGTAACATTCCATTGTTTAAAAACACCACATCTTTTTTTATACATTCTGTGGTTGATGGGCATTTTGGTTTTTCCCAAGATTTAGCAATTACAAATTGGGTTGTTATAAACATGAGCACACATATTGTTATGACATGATATTTTCAGTTTTTCTGGGAAAATACCCAGAAAGGGAATAGCTAGATTAAATGGGACTTGCAAGTCTAGTTTTTTTAAAGAGTATCCACACTGATTTCCATAGTGGCCACACATTTTTCTAGATGTTAAAATTTCATAAAAATTGTGTACAGACATAAAATAAGATGATAACATAGTTATATAAGTAATTATAATGGGTGAGAGAATTGATAGGTTTGTTGCAAAGAAATGATTAACTCAGTCTGAGACCTTAAAAATTGCTTACAATATGAAATAAGATAGAGTACGTATATTACTAAACCCTGCAACAGTATGAAAGTTCAGAAAAGACTGAAGATGAAGACAGCAAAAAATATTGAAGACAGTTTCTCTTGCTTTTTTTCCCACTGAAAGTTAATTTTATATATATATCCCAATCTTACAAATCAGTATGTCAGAGGACTCAGAGCTAAGCTTGGCTTTTGTAGTAGATAAAAGAGAATATGTAAGTGTTTTAGATGTATCTTGAGAGCAAGGTTCACATCATTATGTTTATTAATGTGTTAGTGAAATGTACCATAATGAAAACCACTATAAATAAGCACAACAAATAACACAATATGTAACTGAAAGTTGAGATTCAGAAAAATGACCATAGGTCTTCATACTCTAGAATAATTAAGTAGAAGATGGGTAAATTCTATGCCATTCTATAATATGAGTGTGTATGAGTAAAAAAATATTATTTCTTGAGCTTTTATCAAACATAAAGCTATATAAAGATGTGCATGTAGCATTTATGTGTAATTGTATACATGAGACTGCTTAAATAATCAA
>PVLA01016041.1:0-22389 GCA_004027455.1 Hydrochoerus hydrochaeris
TTTCTGCACTCCTTGCTTCCCGTCTTCTCTTGGCCTGTCCTGGGGCTCTAACCAAAGACAATTGCGATGGGCTCTGCTCAAACCTGCTGCCCTGTGGCCCAATCATTTCCGGAGGGCTAGGCAGGTTCTCATTCACCTGCCTAAGGGGCGGGGCTGAGCTCACAGCACCCTCTGGCTACACCACACTCTCAGGATCCTGGCAGGAAAGGCCCCCCCAACCTTAAAGGCCCCGCCTCGCCATCTGTCTGCTCTCAACCCTCCACTATGCTTCACCCACGCCCCTGGAGACTGTCATTTCCCCTTCTCTGGAGGACTCTTGCACACAAACCACCACGAGCCTTGGGATTCACCCTGTTCACAAGCACCGGAACCTGCAACGGCTCCTGGTGGCTTGTGGCTTGGCTCTGTCTATGCTTGTAACCTCTCCAGATGGCACAGCTCCTCCTCCCACCATTTGGTAAGAAAGTCCTTGGGACAATGATGAATGACAAGGTGATGCACAAAAGCAAGTTGTGTCATACTGACCTACAGATAAACCAGGGGCTTTTGCGAGGGCTGTGGCCAGATAGCTTCCAGAAGTCCATTCCCCTCGTGCCTCTTCATATGGAGGCAGGAGCCTCTGTGGATCCCGCACATAAAGCACACAGGCTGGGTCACGTTGCATGCTTCTACTTCACTGGCCCTGCCATCAGGCTGGAAAGCTACATTGCACAGAGGATTGGGGGCATTCCACCTTTCACTGCTCTTGCACTGTGCCACACTGGGGCTGCATCTCCATCTCTTCCTCAGCCAGGCTCTACTCATTGCGCTTCTTCACAATCACAAGTGACACAGTCCCAAAGGCTTCAGGGAAACCCCATCCAGAATATTGAATCCTAGCATCTCAAAGGGCCTAGCGAGCTGTCAGGCCTCTATGTTCTTCCAAAAAAAATAAGGAATCAGGCCACACATCTCAAGAATTACCAAGTCTCTAATTGAGACAAGGTCTCCCTTTCAAGTGTGGAAGGAAACTATAGTGGTGTTTTCCCTCTGTTTGTGTGTGTGTGTGTGTGTGTGTGTGTGAGAGTGTGTGTTGTGTGTGTGTATTAGTGTGTCTATTTTGCTCTCTATGTGTGGCTTAGATTGTGACAGGATGTGTTTCGTTGTGTGTGTGTCTCTCTGTGTGCTTGTGCCTGTTTGTGTCTGTGAAGAATTTTGGGTTTGGCCATGCCTAGCGCGGCCCTCAACCCCAAGTCTGTGGCACTGAGCAACATTGGCAGAGCTCTTATGAGGTCTTGTGGGAACTGTGGAATATTGCACTTTACCCTGACTGGGTTCAGAGCTTTCTAGTTCTGTGTCCTAGCTCAGAATAGCCACCAACTCCCCTTGGATATGGCTCTGTCATTGAAGATGCCACAAGGCCTCTTCCAGGGCTGGAATGCCACCCAGACAGAGTAATCTGGTCAGAATGGTCTCATCCTTGAGACCAGAGGAAAGTGCTTCTGAAAGGCAAGAGGGCCTTCACCCTTCTGGCAGGGCTCCGGCCCTTTGGCTGAAGGCTGCTCTGGAAGCCACCCTGATCCCTAGGGACAGGCCAGAAAGCACTGGGTTGGCCTGTTTGTGTGTTCAAGTGGTCCAATCCACCTACTGAGAGATTGAGGCAGGGCAGGCTCAGGTTTGTTTCTACCTTGGCAATTCCTAGGCAGCAAAGGAGGGCTCGCTTGGAGACTTGTTGGTTGTTTCCCATCATAGTGCTCTAGAAATGGCTGGTATCATCTCCAGTTCCCAGGGCCATGTGTTTGCGTGGGCCTTCCTCCCTTGCCACCCCAGGCTGGTCCAGAGGGCACACTTCTGTTACTAGGAAGGGAATCTGTGGTTCATGCATGTACACAGCAGTAGAGAGACAGCTTGTGAGATGCAGGCACTGCCCAGGACCCAGCCGCGTCCCTACTAGCTTCTTTCAAAACATGTTCCCAGATGAGTCTGGCCCTTAGGTATTTCTACTTGCCTTTACCAACCTCTCCAAACTATCAGAGCCTCAGATCCTTTGCCTCAACCCTCTTGCCCTCTGTATGTTGAACCCATTTCCCACAGAAGCATCCTGCCTAGAGGCATAGTCTATTGTTTACAATCTCTCTAGGCTATTGACTGAGGATTTCTGTCTTGCAGAGGCTTGTTCACTCTGAGATGTGAAAGAGAGCTGTGGGAATTGCAGGACTACTTCCTTGTTCGACAGAAGATTTGGGGAATGTGAATTCAGAATGGCCACTCTTCATCAGCCGGTGTGACAACTCTCAACTTTCAACAAGGAGGCAGGCAGAGAGACCAGCTCCAAGAAGGGAATAGCCAGGACCCTGATAACAGTGGGAAAGTGTGGGTTTGGGACTGGCATCCAGACAGGCACAAAGGATTGAGAGCCACCCCCACAAACACCCAGGAAGAAAGCCAAAGCCGAAAGTGCAGGTTTCCCCTGATAGAGAAGTGCCCTGCATACTGCCTGGGGGAATCAGGCCTGCCCTTCATCTTCTTAAGCAGATCCTCTTGTAATCTGGCAATGTCTTGGCCATCAGTGTGGTGATTTTATTTGTGGCAGGCTTCCTGCTGTTGGGCCCTTCAATTGTGGCAAGAGAGTCAGGGCTGAGCTGGGCACAGGCTTGTGTCTGAGCAATGGGACTCACAAAGCCTCCTCTGCGGTCAGTGCCATTGCTGCTGGGGCTGATTTGGCCTCCTGCGGGGTGCTGTGCCCAGGTACATCTGCTTTTAGCAAGATTCTTGCTGCTGAAACTGCCTG
Organism: Hydrochoerus hydrochaeris; assembly: GCA_004027455.1. Classification (NCBI taxonomy): domain Eukaryota; kingdom Metazoa; phylum Chordata; class Mammalia; order Rodentia; family Hydrochaeridae; genus Hydrochoerus; species Hydrochoerus hydrochaeris. The sequence continues at coordinate 2,771 of PVLA01016041.1, forward strand.
AGGTTCCACCCACTCTGCTGCTGTTGCTGCTGCTCCTGCTGCCACTGCTGAGTCTGCTCTTGCTGGTTCTTTTGTGCTTTCTTTTCCTCCTGCCCTTCCTTGGCTCCCAGTGCTCTTCTGTTTCCTAGTCCTCCTCTTTTCCCTTCCTATCCACCTCCTTTCTTCTCTGCCTCTTGCTCTGCCTCCTTTTCCTTGTCCTCCAAATGCAAACACCTGCTTCTTCCTGCTTGTGAGTGAATAGCTCATAGGGATGAGCTGACTTTGTGGGGCTTCATGTTGCAGGGCCCTGCCCATTCGTATCCTATTTGTCTTGTCTTGGAATCTCTGGCTTTGGGCAAGCATGCTTAAATTTAATGCTTACTGAAGGAAGAGAAAATACTTTATCCTATGTTTCCATACTTTGCATCTGTCATTGTAATTCCAAAAAAACAGTCATGTGAATACCATCATAGACAGACTTTCTAAGTCAAGGACAATGGTCAGTAGACACTTTATCCATATTGGAACTACAGCACACGGTGCTGAATCATTCAGTTGCTGAATCTCAAAACACAAGTTTCCTTAGTTAAACTCTGTGTGACTCTAGTCATAATGATGAGAAGAGACTCTTCATCTCCAAAGATGTCACAAGTTTAATAACTATGTGGAATGAGTTCTCTAGTAACAGACTCTCTCGACATAAAATCATATTTGAACAACTTGAGCTCAAATTAAAAATAAGAAAAATTCATTCGGAGTACAAATTAAATATTTACAAAGTTTCCTAATAAAATCATGACTTAAGAAAACTGGATATGTTGGGAAATATCAGTAATTCCAACAGTCAGGAGAAAGAGGCAGGAGGATCACCATGACTCCAAGACCAGCCTGGACTACATAGTGAGACCCAAGTCAAGAAAATAAAAAATAACATAAAATAGTACAATAATGACATTTGAATAGAAACAAGTTATTAAAGGATGGAATAAACAAAATATTTTGTATGCATGTATTAAAATGTCATACTTAATTTCTATATTTTGTAAAATTAATGAGTATTAAAAGTACATATAAAATCATGCTCAACAATATAGATTAATTTTGTGATTAAATAATTTGACCTATGCCTTTTCCAATGACATCTGAACTCACAACCAGAGATGACAAAAGAGTTTCCAGAACAAGTCATTGAAAATATAAATAAAATATAGAGAAATCCTAGTTTGCTTCTAAAAGAATAGCAAGCAGTCTTTTTTGTATCATGTGCTTCCAAACAAACCAATTGCTTGTATAAGTACTCATACAAGAAAACGGAAAAATAATATTTATGTGATTATTCTATATAGGTGTAAACATCCATGAAATGTTAGCTAAAATAGACAATTCATGTTGTAGTCATGGGCTGTACAGAGAACAATTAGAAATAGAATCAGGACATGGAGTTTATAATATTAATTTTATGATGGCCACCCAGAGTTAACAGAAGAAAATGCAGGAAATCTTCCCACAAGACTAAAGGCATAGAATATCTAGCTGAGGGCCTGAATCCCACAGCATTGTCCCACATAAGTCCAAATGAAGACCTAGAGCTCATGAAAATGCCTCCCACAAGTCCAACTGTAGGACTAGAGCCCATAAGAAGGACTCATGCCAGCCCCTTTAATGGACCCATGCTGGGAAGCCCCAAAGGTCAGTGGTTTAAAATAGAAAGTGTATGCCAGCAGGATGAAGGAGCTATGCTGGTAGGTTGAGAGTTCTATGCTGAAGACCAGAAGTTACACTCACAACAAAGACCAAGGTTGTCCTTTAAAGCACCACAGTCATCCTCAGTGACACAGAGTCCCTGAGCTCTTCCAATAACAAACACAGTCGAATACATGCCAGGAGGCCAGCATGACCAGTTCATTATGAAGACCACGTGGCACACGTCTTCCTCTCCAGAGCCAGGAAGCAATGCTCAATGTGAGGACCAGAGCTTCTCCAGGAGAACCTAACAGTTCAAACAGCAACATGTAGAAAAGCCTACAATCCCTCAACTCTTCAATGCATTAACACCTTCTCCATGTCTATTTATGCTGGCAACTTTCTTCAGGTGGAACATTCACACTCAGTACTATGCTGACATAATCCAGCTTGTATTTAATTGACTGCCAGTTTTTAATCCTTAACATGGGCCCATAGCACATAATCCTCTACATCTCAAATGGCATCAATCATATGGAATACATATCCAATAATGAAGAACTCAACTGGACATTGATAGCAAAAAGATAACTAAGTTTTTTTTTCAAAATGTGTCCTTGTTTCAATGTTCATAAAAACAATATTTACAAACAGAATTATTACTTTTGAATCCATGAAATTTTAGTATAATGTGATTATTCCACAAAATGCACTATTATTTGTTCTAATTTAAAATTCTCTGAGAGAAGAATACTTGTCTGATAAAGCATCATGCCTATCAATTAATAATAGAAATGTTAAATAAATGCATTTGACAATTTGAAAACACTTTAAGTATGTATGAAAGAATACAATAAGTAAATATACTGAAATTTTAAAGATATTTATATTTTAGACAAAAAATATGTTAATATCTAAAATAGGCAAAGACCTTTAAGAAATCTATAAATAAAAGACAAACTTGTTGTATAGTATGTAAATGAAGTAAGCAACCATTAAAGAAAAATACATTCAAATGAGTAATAAACATATGACAGGATGCTGAAGTTCACCTGCAAATATAAAACAACAAAATTAAAAAAAAAACAAATATTAGTTCATATACATGAAATTTGGAGTGATAAATCTGTAATTGTGGCTGATTAAGATGGGAAAATACATTTTATTACATATGCAATAAAATGGATATTGTGTATGTTTTTGAAACATACTTTGACAGCCTCTGCTATAAATAAACATATTGAGAGTTTCCCTCATAACTTCTTTCTTCTGTATCTATAGCATAGAAATTAAAGTCTTAGTATGTGAAATATATGCATATTATTTTTGTGGCATTTATAGTAGCATTTAAATATGTATAACAAACTAAGGTGAATGATAATAAAGAAGTGGTTGGTTATAGTAAAATATCTGTTATAGAGAAAAAAGCAGTGTAAGAAACTTAATGATCTTCATCTCAGAACTATTAGAGAATTTCCCGGAACTTACTGTAGAAAAAGAAATGTGCAAGCCAGCTTCTTCAAGAGGCTACCCCTGTCTGACTGCATATTTTATTTCTAACTAGCTCAGCTGCCTGTAACAAGGATATCATGCTCCATTCAGCTAATGTTCTTCAACACCAAATAAAATTTGGTCAAAATGAATGCAAAGAACATTCTCAATTGGTAGAAACAGGAGAATCAAGAAAACCATTTGGTAAATGGAGAGGAAGATTGAAGATCAGTAAGCAGCAAAATACAGAGCCTCTCTGAGAAAAAAAAAGACATCTCAGATGCTGGAATAAAACATCCTGGAGAAGCCCATAGGAAAGGGTATGGATTTTCTCAACCAAAGAAGAAACTAAATGGAAAAGGGAAAAAAGAAGAGAAAAAGTTGGGGGAAGAAAGAAAACAAGTCATGGATGGAGGGCTGTAGCTAGACATGCTCTCATTGGAGCCAGTTGCATTGTGTACAAAAGAGCTGTTGGAATCCAAAATGCATGGTCGCTGTGAAGTTGGGTGTCAGCAATACTGAGGGTCTTGGTGGGAGGACTGGGTCTCAGAGGTGATTGGTGGAACAGAGAATGGTACTCAGCTCAGAGATTTATGCCATCTCGCAGTGAGTACAGGGAGGTTGGTCCTCCTATGGGAGTGGGCATCTGGCTGGGTGACATTTTGGAGTTGGCTAGGATAAACCAGGAACCAGAACTGAAGCTGGCTTCATTCAGGCACTCCTAGTGCAGAGCAGATTGGTGAGAATTGCTTAGACTGAGTCCCACCCCTGTGTGCAAGCCAATAGCCAAGAATGAGGCTTCTCTGAAGTTAAATCTAAGTAGTCCCATCCATGTGGCACACACTAATGTGAAGACTCCTAGTACTTGACCAGCTCAGAATGGAGGGCCCAGGCTGCCCCAGCCCTGCTTGCACTTCAGAGGTCATCAGTAGATGGGGAAGGACATCAATCCCTAGCCAGCACACTGCCAAGTACTCGTAGCCAATACATGGAGGGCTGGGTACCCCCATTATCCACTCATCTGGGTGAAACCAGAAACATGACAAGAAGAAGAAAAAAAAGGAAGTCTCCAAACCCCAACCAAAACAATACTGGCACAGAAGAGGTAAACAAAGAAGAGATCTAGGGTTGCACACCTGCGGTACCTGAGAAAGCAGCATCTGACATAATGAATTATCTTCATGAAGTTATAGAAGAACTTAAAACAGAAGTACTAATACAACTACTCTGAAGACAATAAGATTCACTATGATACACATGTTTGACTATTACTCTATGCTCTTTCAGTTGACTTCTGAACTCACAAGTAGAAGAGGAAAATATCAGTTCTTTGCTTTTTTTTTTAATTTGTGAGGTTTTGGATTATTGATTCAATATTCCTATGCGTTATTGGACTTCTTAGGTGTTTATTTCTTTAGAATTCAGGCTTGTGATGTAATATGACCAGCAGTAAGTCCATTTCTTGGATGTAATAGACATATGCTAATTTGGGAGCGCAGAATTCATCAGGTCAATTCCTGATGGTCTTCATCATTTCTCAAGTTTATACTGTATTATGTGTTCTTGCTCTGTTCATTTTATTTGTATTTTCTATTCTTTATTAAAATTAGCTAATAGTCTATCAAGTTTTTGCCCTCTTAAAAGACCAACTTTTGTTTCCTTGATTTTTTTAATGATTTTTTTGCATTAAGTACCTGATTTGTCACTATACTAAGCTGTATTATTTTCTTCTTTCTGCTAACGTTGGCTGAATTTTCTTTTCTAATTCCTTTTGGATAAATTTGTTTACTTATATGAGCTCATTCTTCTTTTTTAAAATGTCAAATCTATTAGAATAAAGTTTCCTCTTTCTACTCCCCTATGTTCTAATGGCCTGGTAAACAATGAAAGTGAAAAAGAAAATCATAAAATTATAAAACTTGATATCAAGAAAGATGTAAGTGGAAAAAATAAAGAGAATATCTCAGCATTTTCTAATAAAAACATAAAAAATGAGCAGCAGATACAGAAAACCATGCTTAATTTGGCTATTGATTTGAAAAATACTAATCAAATGTAAGGAAAAAAACACCTGAGGTCTGAGGTCTGTTAAAATCACTATGAACAGATGAATATATAAAATGTTATTGTGGAAACAAAAGTTTCTATATGAGTGGTGGAAACAAAAGTTTCTATGTAAGTGAATCTGAAGAATATATTATATGAGTATGGCTTATAAGCAATGACTTATTTCAATTATATTAGGGATATAAAATAATCCCACAGAAAGGGAGAATGAAATGATGCAAAATTGGATAAGTAAGAAAATTGATTTTTACATTTTACATACAGTATAATAGCTACAATTAAATAAACTATATTGTATACCTGATTCCTAAAAAATTATCAAATTTTGCAAGAAGTATTTCTATAAATACTTTACATATGTTGTTTGTCTGTACTAATGCCCACTATTCCTATATTGTTGCTCTTGGCATCATCATAAAGCTTCTGGATTGTCATTTCATGCTGCTTTGTTATTTTTAAAAGTTCTATCCTTTCCTGATCACTAATTATGATCCTGTCCTCAAGGTCCAAAGTCCTATCCTCAGCTTCCTTTAGGCAGTTTTGTACCATTTCAATAGAATATTTTGTTTCTTGGATCTCATTGAGTTTGTTTCATGAATTGTGCTTGTTTTCTATGTTGTTCATTCAGGGTTTCCATCAGTTATCCATGCTCACACAATAAGAACTGAAAAGAGAGAAATTACTTCTGATCCCATGGAAATACAGTAGATCATGAATACTTACTTTGAAATCTCTACTCAAATTGAGCAGAAAACACAGAGGAAATGGACAGATTTCTAGAATCATATGACCTACCAAAGCCCAACCAAGAAGATATAGCAATTTTGAACAACCCAATGTCAGCTAATGAAATTGAAAATGTAATTAAAAACTTACCAACAACCATATTGCTGAATTTTTGTTGGATCATTGAGCAGAACTTTTTGTAGTCTGACTGTTTGAATGTTTACTATGGATCCCTTAACTTTGTAACTTGAACAACTACATCCAGGATGACAGTATGTAATTTATAAACTACATATTTCTTAGTGGGTTTTTTTTCTAATTCTCCTTTTTATTCTTTCTTTTTCTTTTTTTTCTTTTAGAATTCTGTATGGTTGCTACCATTTTTTCTGTTTTGCTTTTTTTCTTCTCTTTAAATAAAATTTTTAAAATGTACTGCTGCTATTGTAAAAAAAGAAAATAGAAAGTGCTATAAAAGATATAGCTGTGCATGTATGTTTAGGTGTATGGGATTGATAACCAAATTTCTAGGTTCTTGTTGGATTTGTTGGACAGATTTGTTTGCACTCTCACTGCTTGAGTGTCCACTTTGTGTGCTTTAATTTTGTAACTTGAAAAACTATTTATAAAAGAACAATATGCAATTTATCAACTGGTGATTTCTTACTGTTTATCTTCTCTTTTTGAAATTCTGTAATGTTTCTATCCTTTTTCTGTTTCTTTTTTCTCTTTAAATAAAAAAATCTTACCAACAAAAGAAAAGCCCAGGACCTAATGGATTCCCAGCTGAAATTCTTAAGAAATTTAGAGATGATTTGATGTCAATACTCCTAAATTCTTCAATAAAATTGAGAAGAAAGTAATCCTTCCTAAATAATTCCTGCAGACAAGTATTATTGTGATACCAAAACCAGAGAAAAAGCCAACAAAAAAAGACAACTATATGCCAATCTTACTAATGAAAGCTGATGCAAAGATACTCAATAAAATACTGGCAAATAGAATGCAACAAATCATCAAGAATATTGTACATCATGACCAAGTGGGTTTCATGCTGGGAATGCAGGGATGGTTTGACAAATGCAAGTCAAAAAATGTAATACCACAACAACAGAGCCCAAAACAAAAACCACATCGTCATCTCAAGATATTCAGAAGAAGCTTTTGATAAAGTCCATCACATGTGCATGATAAAACCCTTCATAAACTCATAATACATGGTGTCTACCTCAATTTTACAAAGGCCATCTATGACAAACCAACAGCCAACATTATACTAAATGGACAAACACTGAAAGCTTTCACTTTAAAATCAGGAACAAGACAAGCATGTCCACTATCACCACTCCTTTACAATATATTTCTGGAAACACTAGCCAAGGCAATCAAACAAGAAAGAAAAATAAAAGGAATAAAGATAGGAAAGGAAGAAGTTAAATGATCACTATTTGCAGATGAAATGATACTCTATATTGAAGACCCAAAAAACTCCATTAAAACACTATTAGAGGTAATAAACTAGTTCAACAGCATAGCTGGATACAAATTCATTACTCAAAAATCAATAGAATTTTTGTACACAAACAAAAAACTCACTGAGAGAGAAGTTATGGAAATAATATTGCAATAACATCAAAAAATGAAATACTTAGGAATCAACTTAACTAAGAATGTACAAGAACTATATGCTGAAAATTATACTATACTGAAAGAGGATATTGAGGAGGATATTAGAAAATGGAAGGATATTCCTTGCTTGTGATTAGGAAAAACTAAAATTATGAAAATATCCATACTCGCAAAACTGTTATACAGCTTTAATACAATCCCAATCAAAACACCATTGACATACCTCACAGATCTAGATAAAACACTACTAAAATTCATTTGGAAACAGAAGAAACATAGAATAGCAAAGGCAATTCTGGGTAACAAAAGCAAGGCAGGAGGCATCTCAATTCCTGACTTGAAACATTACTACAAAGCTACATGATAAAATCAGCATAGTCCTGGCAAAGAAATAGACCTGAGGATCAATGGAACAGATTAGAAGATGCAAACACAACTACAAAGACTCTCGGCCACCTGATATTTGACAATGGGATAAATATGTTCACTGGAAGAAGGATGGTCTCTTTAATAAATGGTGTTAGAAAAATTGGCTCTCTACATGCCAAAGACTGAAACTAGATCCATGCCTATCACCATGCACAAAACTAAAGTATAAATGGATCAAAGACCTAATTATTATAACAGAAACACTAAATCTACTGGAAGACAAGACAGTTAGAAATCTTGGAGATGTAGGGGCAGGCAGAGAATTCATAATCAAAACACAAAATTCATGGGAAAGTTTCAAAGTATCAATGAATGGGAACTCATATTATTGAAAAGTTTCTGCACTTAGAAAGAAATCACCAACAGTGTGAAAAGAAAACCCACCAAGTGGGAAAGTATTTGAGCCAGCAATCCCTCAGACAAAGGACTTATATCAGGAACATATAAAGAATTGAAAAATATCAAGCCTCCAAATTCAAAGAAACTCTCCCAAAATTGACATCTGGGATGAATGCACAGTTCTCAGAGGAAGATAAACAAATGGCAAATAAATACATGAAGAAATGTTCACCATCACTGGTCACTCGAGAAATGCAAATTAAAACAACATTGAGATTCCATCTCACTCTGGAAAGAAGAGAAGCCATCAAAAAATCAACTGATAACAAATGTTGGCAAGGCTGCCAGGAAAAGGGAACACTGCTCCACTGTTGGTGGGAATGTAGACTGGTGCAACCATTATGGAAATCCATATGGAAAATTCTTAGAAGACTAAGATTGAAAGCCACATTCAATCCAGCTATTCCCCTCCTGGGTATTTTCATAGAAGAACTGACAAGTTCATATCACAGTGATATATGTGAACCCATGTTACAGTGGCAAAATTTGTGATAGCTAAATCTTAGAGACAACCAAGATGCCCATCTACTGCAGAAAAAGATGTGACATTTTTATACAATGGAATATTACTCAGCTATAAAATGGATGATCTTGAGACCTTCATAGGTAAATGGAAACAACTTGAGACCATCCTCATTAGTGAAATAAATAAGAAGCATATTTATAAATATCATATTGTGTCTCTAGTGTAAAAAGTAAACATGAACAACAAGTGTAATAAAACCAAAATTGTAATTGCTATTGTAAAAAAGAGAGGAAAAGAAAGTGCTCTAAGGGATATATCAGCATTTATATTTGAGTGTGTAAAATAGATGACCATATTGCTGAATCTTTGTTGGATCTTTGAATACACCTGGTTGCAGTCTCACTGTTTCTATGTCTACTATATGCCCTTTAATTTTGTGACTTGAACATCTACATCCAAGATTACAATATGTAATTTATCAGCTAGTGATTTTTAGTGTTTTTTTCTCTTTTTTTTCTTTCTTTCTTTAAAATTCTGTACTGTTGCTACCCTTTTTTCTGTTTTGCATTTTTTCTTCTCTTTAAAACTTTAAAAATGTATAATTGCTATTGTAAAAAAGAGGAAAAAGGAAGTGCAAATCATAAAACCAACGGAGAACTTTTGTGCAGGATGTATAATAAACCTGATTTTCAGTAGTAACAATTCAGTGTTGAATGTGGAAAACACCACTTAATACAGAAGATATATACAAGAAATTTAAGCAACTGGAAAATTCTCAATATTATTAGTCATTCAAAAATTAAACAATGTCATTAGGTTACAATTGTGATAGCTAAAATTTAAAAATCTCTTCAACACAAAGTTCTTGCAAGTAGGGAGACAGCCTGAAAATATGAATTTTTGTAACTGGCAAACAAAAATTAACACTTTTGAAGACTTGCCATTTATTTTGATAAGTCAAATACATACTTACTTTTAACAACAGATCTTCTATTCCTTTTTACCTGTATTGAAAACTTACAACAGGGCCAGTGATTTAGCCCAGTGGCCTAAGTGTCTGCCTGACAAGTGCAAGGTTGTGAGTTCAATTCCTGGTACCAAAAAAAAGAAAGGGAAATAAAAAAGAAAACTTACAACCATTTGAAAACATATCAACTCATACACATTCTATATTATCATTTTAGAACAGTTTCACTCATAATATCAAATGTTTGGAATTTTCCTAAATATTTCTAATAGCAAAAATGGATTAATGACATTAACCAAATTATGATAAGTCTGTAAAATGCAACAACATCTAGCAATAAAAATGAATGCTCTAGTGATATCTACAGGAAGAGTCAAAGTTTTCAAATGCATTATAGGAAAAAAGCCAGTTTCCAACAGCTATATATTCTGTGGCCTTGTATTTATTCATTTAACTTTCAGGTAATGGCCCATTAGAATTGAAATGTATCAGGAAAAGAGACAAGTTGACTATAAATATATAGGAAAACATCATAGGAGGATAAGTATTAGGTAAATTGACTGCCATTGTTCCATTACTATAGAATATTCCCAAAACCCACTATAATCCTGACTTGATTTCATATGGTTTTCTGAAATAAACATCTAAAAAAAAGAAAGTACTTCAATCTGTTTTTTAATCAATTGAATATATTTTTAATGAAAACTGATCATGAATAATCTATTTAGGCAGAATGTAATCTTCTGTCCAACAATCCTAAACTGAAAGTGCATGTATTTTGACATGAGAAGTAGAAGTAATTTTAAAGCAAAGTTGATAATCCAGATAATAAATCTGTTATACTGATCAAATAATGAGCAACAGAACTTCAAAATTTATCTTTAATCCTAGAAATTATTTGAGCATTAGACATAATTCTTTCTCATGAATCTGGTCACGAAGAATTTTCAAAATGAAAATTTTGAAATTTTTGAAATTTTTAAATCTTTGTTATTCCTTCAATAGAATATAGCCACTATGTTAATGTATTAGATCAATCTAAGCTGAGAAAAAGCATGTTAGTAGATTAACTGTGCTTTCCTTTACTTCTAAGACGTCAGAAACTGATGCTTTTGCTACATTGATAACAAAATCTCTGTTACATTTCTTATGGCATAAAGAACTATTTAGTCTCCTTCTTTAATAACTCTGTATAAGTAAATAGATGCACCCCTAAATAATGCAGTAGGCTGTCAGCATCATCCTTAGGATTTACTTCATGTTTCTTATACCATGATTTATAACAGGTTCATCATGAAGATATTCACTCCATAGTTTAACTTCTGACACCAGAGTTTTTCCAAAGAATTTTCATCTCTGATTTTTTGCAAAGTATATATCAAAGGATTCAACATAGGAGTGAAAACTGTATAGAATAGTCATTAATTTATCAACAGGAAAGTTGGAAACAGGTCTAAGATACATGACAGTACAGGCAACAAAATAGAGCACAACCACAGTGGTGTGTGAGCTGCAGATAGAAAGGGCTTTTTCTGCCCTTCATGATTGTGAGTGTTTTTTTTTCTTTAATTTCCATGTGTTTGTGAGGTTTTTTCCAGTTACTTGTATCATTAATTTCCAGTTTCATGGAGCTATGGTCCAAGAACATGCATGGAATAATTTCAATTCTTTTGCATTTACTTAAATATGTTCTGTGGGTTAGTATATGGTCTATTTCAGAGAATGTCCCACATACTGCTGAGAAGAATGTATTTTCTGATGTTGATAGATGGAATACTCTGGATACATCAATCAAATCCATTTGTTCACAGGTGTGATTCAGTTCTGTTATTTCTTTTCTGGTTTTTTGTCTACTTGATCTATCCCTTTGTGTCAATAGTGTGTTAAGGTTTCATTTTATAATTGTGTTATTGCCTATTTGATTTTTCATTTTTGTTAATACTTGCTTTGTGTAGTTGGGTGCTCTGGAATTTGATACATATATATTTAAGATTATTATCTCTTCTTCTTGCAGTTTTTCCCTAACTAGTATGTAGTGACCTTCTTTATCTCTTCGGACCATTCTTGGTTTGAAGCTCACATGGTCTGCAAACAGAATAGCTACCCCCGCTTTTTTTTTTTTAGTTCCTGTTGCATGGAGTATTGTTTCCCATACTTTGGCTTTCAGTCTTTGAGTTTCCTTTTGGGTTAGATGTATTTCTTGTAGATAGCATATGGTTGGATGTTGTTTCTTGATCCATTCTGCCAGTCTGTTTCTTTTAATTGGTGAATTGAGGTTATTTACATTAATGGTTATAACTGATATATATTGGTTTACTTTTGATATGCTATCTTTCTGCTGTTGATACTTTATCTTTCCACTGTGTTTAGTTGTTTGCCTTGCTTAGCGGTTTTCCCTATGTCTGTCTAGTATGTCTTGCAGTACTCTTTGCAGGGTTGGTTTGGCTGTCATAACGTTCTCCAGCTATTCTTTTTCATGGAAATATCTTATTTCTCCCTCCATTTTGAAGGACAGTTTTTCAGGGCACATCAGTCTGGGTTGTAGTTCATTTTCCTTTAGGATCTGAAATTCTTCACTCCATGTTCTTTTTTACTTCATTGATGTGTTGAGAACTCTGCTCTGATTTTGATAGTATTTCATTTATCGGTGATCTGTCTGTTCTATCAGCTTTTAATATTCTGTTCTTATTTTGGATTTCTTGGATGTAGATTATTATATGGCTGGGTGTTGTTACATCTATTTGGAGGAAAACAGTATAATAGAGAGTGAAGATCTCTGGTTTTCTTGCTTTGAAATCCACGTCTCTTACATTGTTATCTTATGATCTGTTTTGTTATGTTTAATTTTACCCTGTTTGAAAATAAAATTTAAAAGAAATCTAAATATGGTTGAGTTGTTTAAAACACAGCACAGATGAAGATCTATGTACATTAACAAGTATATGTGAATCATTCCATATCAAATAATGATTATTTGATAAAATACATAAATACATTAATTATGTATTTTATTATCATATTACATCTACTATGTGACTATATTATGAATATTAAATATGTAATTTTATCATATATAAAATTGTCTAATATGTGTATATATAAAATCAATTTATCTAGTTATTAATCCTCTGTATGAGGAGTAGTTGTGAATTTTTTCCTGTTCTGTGAGTCATTCTTTTCAGTCCATTGCTTATCTCTTTTGCTGAATAGAAAGTTTTAATTTATTCAATTATTTCTTTATTTATTGTGCTAATGTAATAGAATGAATTTCCCAACCTATTATATGTCCAGTATGAGTTCATGTTCTCTAAAATTGAAGAATGAATTTTAGGAACAATGGAAGACAAGAGTGTAATATATTTACTGAGAGAAAAACACTTCTTTCTGAGAGACAGAAGTTGTCCCAAATGGGTTGCCAAAACTCTGTCTTTTCCAGGGACTTTTATAGAGCAAAATCATGAGGTTACATGGATCAAAGGTGGAGGAAAATGTGATTTCACAAGGTGAGCATAAGGCACAACATAACTGTGGTCAACCAATAAGATTAATTACTCAGGTAAAATTGATTAAACTAGAGCAAATTGGGTTCAAGTCACATAGTAAGTGGGCATGTTTAACAGCAATAACTCTTCCTGCAGGGGGGAAGGATGCTGACTCCTGACTTCCTCAGGGTGATAGAGAACTATTTGAACTGTCCATCCTTAGGATTTGTTTGTATTTGCTTTGATTTTTGTCTTGAGATCTGTCCCACAGCAGAAGGTGATTGTCTCTTCCAAGGCTGCAAGGTGTCTGAGCTTCTGCTCTGACTCTTTTGCAAGCCCAGCCCTGTTGACTGCCTATAATATTTCTAACTGACTCAGCTGCCTGTTATGGTGCTGGGGATCAAAACCAGGGCTTTGTGTATGCAAGGCAAGAGTGTAACCACTGAGTCACATCCCCAGCATCCTTGTGGAGAAAATTTTTAACTAGGTAACTAACTTTTCCTTGTTTCCTGATATTATGATTTGTGCCCCTGAGCTTCAATTCAGCATGTCTTCATCAATGCTTAAGCTTTCAATAGTTCTTTTCTATTTTATCTTCCAGCAAGTGTTTCTTTTTTAATATTTATAGTTTTGATCCATTTTAATTTTAATTTGTTAAGACACATGGGTCTAGATTTAGTTTTCTACATATGTATGACCAGTTTGCTCAGCACCATTTGCTAATGAAGCTGTCTTTCCTTCAGTGTGTATTTTTACTCTCTTTGTTAAAGATCACAGTCCAAAAGGTTGACTTTGTTCAAAATCTAAAAATAGGAAGAAAATTCATAATTTCATGAAAACAAGAGTATGAAATTTAAACATTACCATAAATAAGTAGAAGAGTTATTGTTCGAAAAGTAGTGCAATGATAATTCTTTGAAATTATGCAACAAATGAATGAAGGCTAATCTTAATAACATTAGAGATCATTTTTATATGTGCAATATAAACTTGTATGAAAGTTATTATATAAACATTGGTAATATATTTGTAATCTCTACCACCTTCATCAAATATTAATCATCTAAGTAGATACTAATATATGTGTTACCTATATTTTATGTGCTATGTGTGTATATATCTATCTAGACAGTTAGTTTTCTAGTCATCTGCCTATCTATATTAAAACATTTCCATCTCCACACAATGTGAGGAATGTATATGTAGAGACAAATACTTTATGAAATTTCAGATACATTGTTGATTATGAAGTAGAAAATGGTATCAATATTTTTCAAGCAAATATATTTTTTCCTTTTTTTTGTTGGGTTGTGGAATTCAACTCAGGATCTCACACTTGCCAGGTGGATGCTGTGCCAATGAGCTGTATCCCTGGCACTAATATCTTTCACAAATCATTTATGATTAACAAGTAAAATGGTCTCTCTTTAGATAATTTTGCCTACTGAGACTCAAAACATAATATAATTCTTGAAATGTATTGAACATACTACTCTTCTTCAACTCATTATTTTTATCTAAAAGTAACAACTGCCAACTTTGTTATTTGAACCTCAAGAAATAGTAATGCATTCATATACTTATATGTAAGTAATACATATGACATTTTTTTATTTAAGTGATGTCAAATTTTACCTCCTGGGTGGTTCTTGAAAAATGTTTCTGTGACATTGTATTTTTGAGATAGAAATAATATAAAATACAATCATAAATGCATAGAAAAGACAGAAACCTCTTTGAAGCCAACATGTTATGGTTCTTTATTGGCATACTATAATTTATTACTAAACACTTATTAAGGGATGTTTAGAATCAATAAACATGTTACAAATAGTACTTCAAAACTATCTAATATATGTTGTTTACCAACTTATAAAAACTTAGCTAGAATGGATTCTAGTCACTGATTTGAGTCATGCAATACATTTTCTTAGGAGAGAGATAACCAAAGTGTTCTCTAAAGCAATTCTATCATCAGCAAAGTATGAGAATTCAGAAAATACACATTAAAGCCCATCCTTCAGGAAACTCGTTCTCTGAGCTACCAACACATTCAGGTTTGGCTTTAGCTACAGGGGGTCACCACACCCACTTGATTGACCAGGCATTTATGTAGAAGAATTATTGGTTGGGATCAATTTCATCTTAGATAACAAAGATCCCCTTAGAGTGTGATAGGTTCATGAGTCTGAATCAGCAGTCAGCTCTGTTCTTACTTTTGTCCCCCAGGTACTTGTTTCTAAAAGCCAATTTTTATCTCATTAGCCCAAACTTTGAATGGAGACTTCTGTCCAGAGAACCAAAAACAGCACTTCAGAAAAAAATGTAGATTAAATATTACCAAAAAATATAATATTTTCAAATTTCTTCTTCTTGTTTTAATCAAACGTAACTGAAATTCACTGAAGTGAACAAATAAGAGACCAATTGAATGAATAAAAATGAACAAAACAGTATAAGAGATGAGGGGAGATAAATTGAATATACTAGTGTATATTTTGGGCAATTACATTCAATGAGGAACCAGTTAGTTGTACATTGATTTCCCAGTGATTTCCTTCTATGATATTAGAAAAACAGTAGAACAGTGGTAAAAAAAATACATGTAGTAAGAAGAAAATGCATAGATGATTCCAGCAACAGTAGAGCACAGAGCCAGTGAGACAGAGCAACTGTGTTCACCTGGGGGCAATAAACTGACACAGAGCAGTCTTGGATGATACAACTAGCTTGGAGACAGAAATTCAGAATAGTTAGAACACACTTTGCCTAAGAGAACCTAAATAATCTTTCTAAATTTCTCAATCAAGATTGAAACACTCATAAAACTCTTTTGGGGGTGGTGGTGCTGGTGCTCGAACCCAGGACCTTGTGCATGCAAAGGAATAGCTCTATCACGGATACATTTCCAGTCGTTGAGACACTTTAAAAGCAAAGAGTTGCATATTGTTTCCCCATACCTTGTATTCACTCTTCATTAACAGTATTCTTATTGTTCATTCTTTGAACTAATGCTTTCATCTGCACATCCAATGACCTCTCAGTAAAGCTAGATATAGAAGCCAATAGAACAATCATCACAGTCAATTCTGCATTCCAGCTTTGTCTTCAGAAGTCCCCATTAATGCTGGCCTTTTCAAAATTATATGTTCATATAAATACGTTTCTTGTTCAGTATTTCAAAGAAAAAATTAAAAGCATTATTTACCCTGAGATACACCTTCAAATATTTTCAAATCTTTGAAATTTTTGCTTCATTGTCAGTAAACATTTTAATCATTTTGTACATTTCCATTTTGTTTACTTTTAGTCTGATAAAATATCTCTCATGGGTTCTACCCAACATATTTGGTACATTAGTAAGTCCCTGACCAAAAACCAACAGTAAGACCTAGAACTTCCATCTCAGTTACTTTTATCTTCAAGTAGAGATAATTCTTCAGAGAAAGGAATGTTTTACATAGTTAAGTTAGTGATAAATATTGCAGGCAATTGGACCAGGCTGAACCTGCAATGCAAAAAACAATTACAGCCAAAGACACATTTGCTAAGACCAGGCTTTAAATGAAAGAGAAAATCTATCTCTTAAAAAACTGAATAAGCAAAAACTAATAGTAGATTTTCCCCCTACAAATATCATTAAACCTTGGTACTCTTACTTTAAAAAATTTCAAAATCTTTTTTGTGAAAAGTAAAGATATTCCATCAAAAATTTGTTGGCACAAAGACATATTGGCAAGCATGTCTAGGGCTCAAGTTCTGTCAAAGGACATCCAAATAGAAAATGAGGGTGGCCTGGTGCACTTAGTAACATGGGGACAAAGTTATGCTCATGTATTAACAGGTCATGAAACACCATTCTGTGTCCCAGGGAGAGGGGAGGTCTCCAGACTTGGTGAAATCCATTTCCACCAGACTCATTTTGGATTCTATACTGGATTGATTTTATTAATATGATTGTTTTCTTTAGTTTTATTCCTAGTCTTCTATGAGAAGCACCAAATCCAACAGTGTCAGATTGATCAACATAAAGTCATAATGTTTGGACTGTTGCAGTTACAAAGAAAAGGAGGAATTGTTTGGGACCAGGCCTTGTAAAGGTCAAGTTAGTAGCTGGTTATGCAAGGACCTTTGGATATATGAGGAAATTCATATTCACAGCATCTGAGGACAAGATAATGCCACTTCTGTGGGCTGCTGAATCTCATTCAAAGGATTCAAGGGAAATGAAACTGTCAGCCTTAGAGATCAAACACTTCTATTATTTGGAAAGATTTACAGACTTTGTTTCTCAAGGCCCTGTTCTTTTTCCCAGGCTTTTGCCTCAGTTGTGCACTCCACTTCCTGCCCACGCTGAATCTGTGAAACCATGTAAACAATGGCAATCTGGAAAAGTCTTTGTCTTAATTCCCAGAGAGTTTTGATCTTCCTGAGATCTTCAAAAATATATTACATTGTCTATTATATAAGTCTTTACTGTAACTTTTCTAGGAATTTTGGATGGTAGGCCAAGTCTCCAACAGATCCTAAACAGACTATTTTGCCTTCTCAAAGTTAATTATAAAAGAACAATGAGATGCAATCATAGAAATATGTATACAATTTAAGAAATTTAGAATGAAGTTTATAGTACTATATAAATAAAAGCTTACCAGTTGCAAGTCAATGCTGCACAAGTTTTAAAATAAATATGGAGCTGTATGATGATGTGTGTGATCACAATGAGTGAAAAAATGTATATAGATCAATTATATGATGATCTCCTTCAGATATTTTATTTCTGAGACAATAAGTGGATAGTTTAGTAAAGAGATCATAATGCTGAAAATACAGTGTTTAGTTCAACAAGGAGCATTGATATTTAATATTTGAACACACAGTTGAGAAATATAGTAATTCCATGGAAGATAGAGATGAGGGTCAGGTGAAAGCACAGATACAGAATGCTTTTCCAAAGCTACCCTTTAAAGGAATCTTCATGACAGTGACAACTGTTATAACCTAGGAGTACAGGGTATTAAGGAGGCTACAAAACTCATTGAAAATAGAAATGATTGAACATGCCAGCCTGCTGGAGGCAGAATTTCAACACAGCATGGAGAAGATGGCAGAACACTCACAGCAGAAGTGACTTATGATATTAATTCCAGATAGGAGTTTTGCAAAAGATCATAGGAGAGTATAGAGGAGCAGAGTTCATCCTATGAAGAAATGTCAGCTAAAAGAAAATGCACAGAGCTTATGGGACATCACAACTGTGTACAATAATGTGTCTCAGACAACCACAAGCTGGTTGAAGCCATCACTGCAATCACAAACATTTCTGTAGTCACAAAAGCACAATCACATAAAAATTGTGTAATTTATCCTTTTAAAGAGATGGTTTGGTCTTCCACAAAAATTATCTATAAGAATTTTGGTGCAAATACAGAGGAATTATGGTATTTAAAAGATAAGAGAGACCAATGAAGAAAAACAGGAGGACTTATTTTTAGATATATATTAGCTAAGCTGATAAATCCTACAGAGCTGAGCAAAGGACAAAGGACAGGTTCCCACTTTCATACATTGGTGAAGGGGGTTGGTCTTTGGTGTCAGACTGGGTCTTGTGGGTGGCAGAAGGAGAACAAAGGTGGTTTGTCAAGCTGAGACATGTTTGTATGTTGTTGGCTCTGCTTGAACATAACATGATGTAGCAGGATGAGGTGGTTGTAAAATTTCACTTAACAGAGACAAAAGGTACTACTTTGGAATCACAAAAATCAAATAAGTGTAAGTGACTGAGTAAAATTTATATGGCACCACAGAATTTGGGGGTTATTCATGATGATCATGATCATCCCAAGGTTTCATGAAGAGAGCATGTGGGTGGCCAGGAAGCCCAGGTAGCATGCCTGGAGATTTGAGTATTCTGAGAAATCCAAGAGGAGAAAAGTGACATCAGCATTCTGAATTCTCTCAGTCTGCTTCAGAAAACAGACCAAATTTGGAAAGAAATGGCCCAGAGGAGGTTTAGGAGACAGTTTATTATACCAGTGGGATGTCTACCAAAGAGTCAGCCCTGTACAATGGGGTTTTGTGTCTTTTATGAGGGAATGCAATTCAGAACAGTGAGGCAGATTTTGTACATTATGATTGAGGGCTGGGTGACATCTTGGGTTGATAAGAGAGTTTAACCAGTTTAGGTTGCATTGTAAGGCCATCTGTTATACAGAGTGTAGTTTACACAGAGCAAGAAATGTCCTGTTACATTGTAATGTACATTGCAAGACAGTCAGTTATACAAAACAGGAAATACAGTAGC